>MU185050.1:5703-19005 GCA_016904865.1 Pissodes strobi
TCCTTTTCATTTACAGTGTCATCTCACTACAAAGAAAACGCATATTTTTACGAAAAATGTGAAATTTTTAACTTTTCCTAAAAACAAACATAAACAATTATATATTTTTGAAAAGCCCTTAAAGGGACGAGTAATTTAAGAAAATAACATACAGGGTGTGCTATTAAAAAATCAATAAGTTTGGTCAAAATCTTGAAATCCGTAACTCCTGGAAAAAACTGAGTACGCCACTGAATTCTACATAAAAAAATCTATTAGGATCCGTTTTTACGTTATCGACATCTTATCAAATTATCGAAATATAGCGGAGACTGGAAATATTATGATTTTCAATTTCGCCCTGTATATCACAAACTAAGGAGGCTATGAAAATTTGGCTTACGGCAATGAAGTTTTCACAAAAAAATAGAACAGTAAGCCGCAAACCGCATCATTCTATCTTTTCTAATAAGGGGTGTAGCATAGAAAAACACACGAAAACTGGACACCCTGTACAAAGACCCCATGCTCTACTCTCAGGATGCGTATGATCTCGTCGATCACTAGTAACAATAGGAGGGAGGACAAGACCCACCCTCCCCCCCTGAGGACATCCCCGCGATGACCAACCCTAACCACCTCATCATCCCGCCTTAGGAATGAACACCACTCTGCTGTGCCTCCAGGGCTCCGGCACATGCCCATGTGCGATGGAGATCCTGAAAAGGTCCATCAGCAGCGTGCTGAGAAGTCCTCCGTCACACCGCAACAGCGCCGGAAAGACCTTATCCTCACCAGCCGCCTTAAACGGGACAAAGGTCTCGATTAGCCTATTGTAGGTGACCATCTTTTTGGCAGTGCCATTGTCAGCTCTAATGCTGAACCCGGCCCCGCGCTCACCTGCCCGTTCTATACCTGTTCAAATCAAATCAACCTCAACCTCCTTAGCTGTTTCCTAAGGTTCTCCAGGATAGAATTCCACCAAGTAGTTTTCCCTTTACAATAACGCTTAGCCACGGGGCAGCTGCTTGCGAAAGCCCCGGCCATCGATGATCCTATCCACGTTGCGGAGTCATCCAGCTCATCGGCGGCCCGATTCTGTAGTGATGTATCTGTGGTCACACATCGAGTCCTCAACTGACACACACCATTTCGTAATATCGGGAACAAAGCCCTGGTGCACAGTGTCAAGTCTGTGACTGAGCTTCGTCCCGTAGTAAAGAAAGTGGCCTCACTCCCTCTATTGGCTACGTGTAGCCCCACAGATGCAATGAATTCCAACAATTCTTCCCCTCTCCGATTGGATCCAGTACTGCCTCACACTATGTGAGGCGCGTTGTTATCACATCCAATCAGGAGTGGGATGTTTACCTCCTCGCAGCAGGTAACCAGATTCCTGATTCCCTCCGGCGGGCAGGGTTGAACGGCTGGGAAGTACGCCGACGCTAGTGCCACCCTCTGCACACCTACGCTTGTAGGTATCTTGACCAGGATAGGGACCAGGCCCCTGGCTGACGGAGCTCTTCCTTCGTGGCATCCCCCGGAGGCATTTAAGCACAATGCACCGCGCCTCGGTCAATGAAATCATTTTCGCTGCTTTGATTGGTCTAGACCGAGCGCAGGTACATTTTGCCCGAGGTTTTGCCACACTTGACTGAAACGTGGTGCAATATGCCCGACTAAAACGAGGTGCATATTGTGTGACTTTGCCACGCGCTAGTACATGGTACATGCTATGCTTTTGTTTAGCTTTTTATTTCATATTGCTCAATTATGTCACTAGTTTTATCCTATATTTTGCCAGGATGGCCGAATGTCGGCAATAATTAAGTTATTTCGCATGGCCCTCCGCTCGCTACGGGGGCTCAACAAGCAGGAACTAACCAAGTGCTAACCAAAACTAACCCAAGACATAACCAAAATCAAGAAAAAAAACTTTTTTTGCAAACATAACCTAAAAAAGAGTTAAAAATATAGCTTGGCACTGACGGGAATCGAACCAACAACCTACGCATCACAAACACACTATCTAACCACTGACCTATCAGATGGTTGGAAGCGATCCAGTGTACCGCGAGCACATGGGTAATTCTGCCGATTCGATCCCACGTTGAAGAGGACATGGCATATTGCACCGCGTTTCAGTCAAGTGTGGCAAAACGTACCTGCGCTCGGTCTAGACCAATCAAAGCAGCGAAAATGATTCCATTGACCGAGGCGTGGTGCATTGTGCTTAAATGCCCCCCGGAGGGAGCACGTGTTGCATAAATAACTATTTTAGCTGTTCCTCAGCTTTGAAAGTGAAGTCCAAATGTATTCTATTCTTGGATTCGTTTCTATTACCATCTATAAATGATACTTTATACGAACCAGTGAAATTAATGTTCTTCGCAAAGGTGAATATGATTGCGATGACATGTGCCATATGCATACTATACGGGTTTTGATGTGATATAAAATAATTTTCAAATTTAATATTAATAGTTAAATGAAAATTTAATTTTCCACTATTGAATGCCACTCCTAGAATATTCATATTAAATACGTGCAAAAGACGTGTGGGTTTATTCAAGCCAGCAGAACATTGTTCAGTGACATTTTCGAATTAAAATAGATGCGGGAAAGTGGGTAAAAACACACAGTCATAGAAAAACATTCTTTTAGTGCCGATACCGTATACATTTTATGTAGTCAACTTTTGCTCAAGCATTTAAAGTTTAACCGATTAGACCCTATAACCTATAAAATGCTAACCTAAATTACTCTATACTAACAATAGACAAGTTCTCACCTCAAAAAGGGTCTGATCAAAAAATACACAGCACACCAGCAATTCAATCATTTTGAGAATTTTTAAAATGTGGGTTAAGTCTGTATAACATAGAATTTCTAGTAATTGAAACTTTGGGGAAGAAAACGCATTTGTAATAAATGTTTCATTACAAAATAGTTGTGCTGCAAAAGATGGTTGTTTTCTATATTTTGAGTTTTTATAATAAAGGCTCGAACAAAAAGCTTCAAACAGAAAGCTAAAACGGATATAAGCAAACTGCCAAAAAGGCTATGTCAAATATATAGGGTACGTAATAAACGCAAAACATGCCAATTTTTTATTTTTTTTAATGAAATAACGTATATGTATTACTACATTTCAAAAACTTTCTGTAAGATTCTGAAAATATTTATAAATGGCATTTTTAGTAATTTCAACAGGCTGTAGGAATCAACTAGATAAAATTAGAACGCAACGGATTTACACTTTTGATCTTATTCTCATTATTTATCGAACGAGGCAACAGAAAAGAAATTTTTAAGACATTTTATTAAATTTTTTCAGTCCTGGTCCTTGGGTATAACTAAATGACCCTAAGGAATCTGAAAAATCTAAAAAACTTGAAAATACTTGACCTTTCGATGAATAAATCTGTTTCCGTTGTCAAAAGCCAGAAATCTAAAAATGAAAATGATTAGTAAATAACGTTCCTATAGCAAAACAGTAATTTTAAAGATTTTAGGTTTTTCAGCTTCGCTCGGATCACCTAATTAGCACTTGTGTAATTTATACCCTAGGATCGGGACTGAAAAGGTCCAAAACTGGCAATTTCTATAAGATCCTGGTGGAGAAAGAGGTAAGAATATTGTCATGAATCATCCGTAACAACACAGAACATATATACAATCTAAAACTGGAAGAATCTTAAAGTCGACAATTGTGTATTTCTGGTCAAGCCGGAAGTCAATATCAAACTATAGTTTTTCAAAAGTTAGGACGGGGCAAATCATTTTATTGCAAATGTAGGTACCCGTTAGAATTTTACTGCTTGTCAAATTGTCCAAAATATCAATTTTGAAATGTCAATATCTCCAAAAAAATTCAAAACTCAAGGAGATAGAGTAATGTAAGGTATGTAAGATGGTGAACGGGGCAATTAAACGAATTCAATATTTACAAAAACAGATAGGAGCAAAGCAAACTGGCTATGACAAACTTTCTAGGGCTCAACTATACCATAAGAACATAGATGGCGCCAATATTAATTTACCGGGGATCATTAGGTTTGTTCTTGCAGCGATTTCAAACGGTTCCAAAACATCCGGAGTTTGCGCATAGCGATATAAGCGACGCTTATATCGTTATGCGCAAACTCCGGATGGTTTAAAACCGTTTGAAATCGCTGCTAGAACAAACCTATTTATATTGCTATAAAATCGTTCTCGTCAAAATAAGGATTTACAGAAAAACGAAGGTGGTAAATAACTAATTATATTAAATCAGGTTAGTACAAGTAGAGTAAAGTTAAACATCGAGATAAAATATAAAAAATTAAATTTCTTTAAAATCTTACTTGTAGGAGCAAGTTGACCGGGGTCATCTTGTCTCCTACTTTGTATCAATGTTTTTTCATGAAAGATGTTAACGTCTGTAAATTAAAATGAAACAAGAAAAGTTAGTAGCCATTTTATCATTTCATTAATTTTATATATATATTTTTTTTGCAGATGGCAAGGAAAAAAACCGTCGCGTCACCGATCTTGGTCGGAAGACACTTTAATCGCGGCCGTCCATATTGTTTTGGAAGAAAATATGATAGGGAAACCAGTAGACTCTTTGAAATACTAGAACATACCCTTTGCAGATACGTTAAAAAAAATTGGAACAATAAAAGATTGCCAGATAGTGGAGGTAGATTCAGGCATACTTTTAGCAGCGCCCAAGAACAAGAGTTAGCTAATTATCTCAAGGACATTGACAGCTGAACATCTGGACTTAGTTCATTGAAATGCTTATGAATTTGCTTAAATAAATAATATTTTAAACTCGTTTAAATATACTGACAAAATGACCGGTAAAGACGGGCTGATTTCATTTATGAAACGACGAAAAATTAGTCTAGGGACACCCGAATTTGTATCACTGTGTCGTTTGCCTGGCTTCAATAAGGTTGAAGTGGCAGATGTTTTAATCTACTGAGAAACTTTAAATTAAAATGTAGATTTAGCCCGGACCGAATCTGCAATGCCGATGAATCGGGCCTCTCCACAGTGCCGAATAAGAAGCCAAAAGTTCTATCACCAACAGGAAGCAGAAGAGCTTAAAATGTTTCAAATAGAGAACGAGAAAAAAATACAACTATCGTCTGTGCGATGAATGCTGAAAGTTCATATGTCCCTCCATTCTGTAATTTTGCGAGAGTCAGAATAAGACCTGAACTCCTAAATGGATCCCCCCAAATAGTGATACGGCTGATCAACCAAGCATTTGGATGGCCACTGAATCTTTTATGAAGTACCTTGGACAATTTATCAAATTTACTCACCCATCAAAAGAAAATATCATTTTACTGTTAGTTGACAACCACTCCTCGTATGGCTCTTTGAAAGCCATAAGTTTATGCCGAAGCAATAGTATAGTTATAGCAGGCATTTTGCCTCTACCAGTCACCAAACTTTATATTATCAAGCATGCGACAGTTTCCTTGTTAACAATCATGGGAAAAATGTAACTCATAAAGCGGTCGTAAAACTTCATGAACAGGCGTATTTAAAACCGCGTCGTAGGAACAGCTGTTAAAAGTTTCGCAAAGTGTGGGATTGAACCATTAAGCCCGGACGTTTTTGATGATGCAGACTTTGCACCTGCCATGGTAAGTGAACGCAAAAGTTATATTAAGGCAGAAGACCACGAATCAGATTCATCCGAAGATAATGAACGTGTCGATATTCCGAAGAAGCAGGCTCCAGGTCACCTAATGTGGAACTCAACGACTTCCTGTCGGTGTCCCAGGTTTCGTCTGATGATGATGAACCTTTAATCTATGTAATAAACTAACGTGACAGATCATCCGTCCTAGAGTCATCCGGTATACAGTAGCCCAAGCAGCCTTCAATATCTTGTGCAGTTGCAGAACCATTCGGTACGCAGTCACCTTACAAAACTCCTCAGGTCTCGACTTCGCATAAAACATTGATTGAAATTAGACCCTTTCCAAAATATGATCGCTCTCTACAAAAAAATAAGAGAAATAAACAAAAAGCATCTGCACTAACCGCCACTCAAAATAAAGAAGAACTAGAACGGAAAGAAAGAGAAACGTGACATTTGAAAATGCACACAAATACTAATTATTTTTTTTGTACCTTTTTCGGATATCTTCTTTATTTTTATGCTTGTAGATAATAGCTGAAACATGTATCTTTAATAATATACTCCTTTGCTTAAAACAAAACTGTTGTGTTGTTTTTTGCAACTGTTTTCGCTTAACCTCGTCAACTTGTGCCACTTTCCCCTGTCTACCCTGTATTTTATTTTGGCAGTCGCTTAAATCGATACAACTTTTGTATTTATTTTTTACAGCTTGTGGAATCAACTCTTGAGAGATCACAAAATATAACAACACTGTACCTTATTGCATTTGCTTGTTGCTACTTTTATTTTAAGGTTTTACTCTGTACATAGAAATATCTGTATACTCTAAAAATAGAAAAAATATTCCGAGAAAGTTTCTTTGTTTTCATCTGATTTTACACATACTTTTGTTTTAACGTATGCATGGTTTTTCAAAAAAGCAGGGCAAATTTCTATGTTTTAATGTAATATACCATATTTTTTATTGATTATCAATTTTTCAATTTCTGCATATTTTTGTATAATGGTCATGCATCAAAACTTAATGGTTTTTGGAATATTGCAGGATTACAAAATACTATGATTTTTTCGATCCAATTGCTTACCTATTTAGATATCTACTGCTACCTGGAGATAAAGGTTTATTTTTCAAATGCCATGTCGTTGATGTTTAAAGTTTGATTGACTGATTCAACTTTATTTTCGCTTATATTTTTCAAAACGAGATACAAGAACAGATTTTAAATTATGTTTACTAAATTTGTAAACAACATTCTAGGTAATTAGAACTTATATCAACCTTAAACAAGAAAATAAATAAAACGGATACTTTCTAGCCTAAATTAAATACTCTGCAGGTGTTCCTCATTAACCTCGTCACATTGTTTGTATATTTTGATGTGTAAACATCTTACGCGGCGGTATGAGGGTAAATCTCGGCAAATGGAACAGAAATGTGTGGGCGTGGCAGAAGTGTGGGGACGGAAATGTGTAAACCGATTCTACCTGCTAGGGTGGTATTATATACAGTTTTGACATTTATAATCGTTATAAACGGATTTTAGACGATAAAAAAGCATATTTTAAATCAACCGAACCGTCAAAAATATTATTTATTAATTATTATATTCGCGGTGTATTTGGATTCATAGCAGAGCTTATTTTTAATGGGTGGTTGAATTTAAAATGAATTTTTGTTTCAAAATCCACGACAAATTCGTCCAAAGCCACGGCTATCGTCCTAAAAAAGTCCGAATTTTCGGATTTTTATTCAATTTTGCCATCTAGAATTGTTTCTAAACGGATTTTAGACGATAAAAGAGCATATTATTTTAAATTAAACGAACTGTCAAAAGTATTATTCAGATGCCCAGACGTTTAAAACAATATTGACTAATAGCCCTCTTCTAAAATTTGCAAAATTTGGTTATTGACTTTCCCAAACCAAAGAATGTCGACCCAAGATGACTAAGTAAATAAGCTGTGTTCATATGTTGATGTTATTCCTGGTGGAATTAGATTTTCGTGTCGAATTTGTGCAGTGAATTAATCTACTCCGAAGCTGCCAGTAAGTATTATTAAAGAATCCTAACTAATATTATAGATGCGAATGTGTTTGTTTGTTTGTTTCTTATGCTTTCGCGCATAAACTGTTCCGATCATCATGAAATTTGGTACAGATACTTTCAAGAGAATAGTTAAGAACATATGATATGCTTAGCTTTTACCCGGGGCTTCATTCGCGTTGATGTTTTATTATTTAAAAGTTTGTTATTAAACCTAATTTTTATTCAATGAACAAGCTAAAACGTACAGGCTAGCACGTTGAAAATACCAGTTCTCGTCCGGCGTGGTTAGTACTTGGATGGGTGATCACTTGGGAACACAACGTGCTGCTGTATTTTTTTTACAACCGATGTCGTTATAGGATCGATATGTTTACATATCAGTGTCTCGAGTACTAGCAGACTCGCTCAATTTTTTTTCTGGCTTTCCAGTGCATTTATAATTGCTTCGTTCGCGTTTTCATTTAAGTTTTTTATTTATTTGAGAATTTTTCTCTGAATTTCTCCCATATTAGTACTTCTTTTTCTATAGACTGTAGTTTTTAAATAGCCCCAAAAGAAGGTATCCATGGGCGTTAGCAAAAAATTAAGAAAACTCAAACAAAATTAACGTAATACCGTATAAGCGCAACGCATCCGAAACCAGTGAGTAGTGCAGCAGGTGCATTCCATTGCCTCAGCTAAAGCCAAGATCATAAATTAAATGTCGCACCGCAGCAGTGTTGCCATTGCTACTGGAAGTTTCT
The DNA here is from genome assembly GCA_016904865.1 of Pissodes strobi. Classification (NCBI taxonomy): domain Eukaryota; kingdom Metazoa; phylum Arthropoda; class Insecta; order Coleoptera; family Curculionidae; genus Pissodes; species Pissodes strobi. Next base: position 14,121 of record MU185050.1, read on the forward strand.
AATGGCGTAATGAAACGGCCTCGATTTAAAAAAAAAATTACTTGTTTTTTTTAATCCGCCGAATTTCTACAGCTACTGCCCTTACCTGCCCCTCTCTGGCCAAGCTCTCGTTTTGATGCGTGATATTGTATACAAAAAATATGCAGACTTTAATAGAAAATTCAGAATCATTTAACAATATGATATATTACTTTAAAAAAATTAAAATAAACAAATGTATACATTAAAACAAAAGCATATGTAAAAGCAAATCAAATCAAACAATACAAGAAAAATAGAGAATATCAGTACTAAAATTTACTTTTCGACGATCTACGAATACCGCTACAGTACTAGCTTCTTTACATAACTTTCTCTCCTGATACTATTTCAATGATTATAATAATACCTACAAAATATATTTATTTTAATAAACATATTTCATGCTAACCCCTATTATACTGGTTTATAAATTAAGCTATGTATCCAATATGGGCCACAGTATAGCAGCATCTCGAAAATGGAATAATGTAAAATATATATTCAGAATTTATAGACCGAACCTTATATTATTATAAACTAGCTGGTTATGACATACAAAAGAGGATATTACAATGGTTTACGGTGCTATCTACCGGATAGAGACCCCATTCAACATACCTCTACATTATTTTGGGCTAAATATATGTTTCATGTTTTAAACTTATCGATCCAACAAAAACCCGGTAGGCATTAAAATAACTCGGTTCGAGGTGGGAATAAAAATAGCTTTTTATTGTCATCGCTTTTCCATTATTATTTTCCGTTGAATTTGAAAAGTTGCATAATATACTTTATTTTGGAATAGTTATTTTAATGGACATTGTTTCAAGTCATTCTACCTGGTGTTACAAAGGTGACTTTACCTTTTGGGTTGGTAACTTTTCTAAGGAGGAATCTTTTGGTGTTTCATGTTTAAAATAAAAATGACGGTTTTTTCATCGGGCAAAACAGAAAATTTATCTGAAAGCAAAAACCAACACTAAACTATTGGAAATAATATAAATAGTACCCCGTTATATCGTTTGTTAAGTGATTTTTATCTTTTGAATTAATTTTCATTGTATAAAAAAGGGGTGAATCACATTTGATGCCTTGAATTGGTGCTAATCCAGGATAATTATTACTAATAGTCATCCAAAAATAGATCTTCCGGCAATTTTGTTTTTTTAACCTGCTTATTATGATGTATCGATATACGCCTGAAAGTTGCGCCCCCGACACACTGGAGCTTCGTGAGATATCAGAGGTCAAAGGTCACGGATAATGTTATCTCCCATCCTATTGCTCCAACGTGAAAATACTTAAAAGTTGAAGATCTCACTTTTTAATACGAAAAAAAAATATATATATATATGACGTAAATACTCCTAACCGTTCTCAAGATATGAAGCTGAATATGGGTCAGCGGCTGACACATTGAAACGTTGCCGTTCGTTCGCATTCGTTTGCATTGCTATCCCCTCGCTGGAAACGTTCCTCAAGGCCTGCCAACCTTTCACGAATGAATTGAAATATTTGCATCGACAGCGTGCCATCAATTTGCGCCTTAAAGAAAACTGATATTCTTTTTGAAGTGAAAACTTCTTTAGGCGCGTTCAGCACTTTTTTTTTGTGGGGCTTAAATGAAGCCGAGTCGTCACGTAACGTAACGTAACGTAACGCTCCTTCTATTGGAATGTTCCCGTATAGGTAGAGGGCTGAAATTTTCAGGGGATGTAGCCGGGGTAAAAAGAAGATCCTGAACGAAAACGGGATCGAAATTCTGACAAACGATGACACCGCTTGTTGACATTTTCACTTCTATCATGTAGTCTTAAGCACACACAACATTTTTTTTAATACGCGTCCACACTACAACATTTCTACAACAGGTATTTAATATAATATTCCTACTATTAATTTTCTCATTTTGCCATGGCACCCTTCCTTGATTAGAAACAAAATGATGCTTAAATTATTCTCTAATTCGCGTTGAAACTTGCTACCAATATTTTGTAAATCAATTCAGCCTACTAGTGTTTCCTCCTTATCAAGGTCTACAGGCTGCTAAAAACAGGTATGGTTTCTTAGGAAATTATCTAACGCAGATCATGCTAGAATAATTATATCAAGATGCTCTGGTGAAATTTTAAATTACGAAACTTTTAGTGACTATTCTGAAGGCATTTTCACTCACACGCCTAGTTTTGCTATGCAATTTATATTCACGTACTAAACATATTTTATTGTTCTTTGGCCAGGGACAGCAGTGTTTGTGAAAAAAAATACTGCCTAAAATTCACTTAATTTTATTACATTAGGAGTTTACGAAAAGACTGATCAGATCAACCGGATCATCAGCTGATAATTTGATGTCTTTCTTTCAGTTGATAATAAAAATACCCAAACCCATACAAGTAATAATCTGGAACCTGATCAGTGTTTCCGTAAACTTCTTTTATAACCATGGATGAAATAAACCTATAGGACTTATATTTATCTAGCTGCTAGGCGTTTTTCGGGTGAAATAGCTGTTCGACAGTTGGTATTTTGTTTCCTTAATGGTAAGATTTCTAGAAGTTAATAAACTTGACACTCGACATTCTAAAGTACTTAAGTAAAATTCATCGTCAACAAATCCAGAAATAAATGATGAAACTCGCTTTTGATAAATATCATGGATCCAATACCTCTTTCTGGCTTTGTCTTTACCTTCCACTTCAGCATAGGCTGCAGTTAATACAAAAATTTCCTCTTCTGAGTCCGACGAACAATTCAATTTCCGGATATTTCCTTTATTTAACTAGTTCAAATCACTACTTTTTTTCACGTTGAGGTCAAAGCCGTTTTAATGTCTACGCATGTCGAATCAATGGGCGGTGGCTGCCGAACGGCCGGCCGTGCTTTATATCTCACGCAGCTCGATTGTGTCGGTGGCGCAACTTTCCGGCTTATATCGATACATCATAATAAGCAGTTTAATTAAAAAAACAAAATTGCAAGATTTCAAGCTAATTTTCCTGGACTATTGAACGTTACATCAAGTTCTTATATGAGGCTATTATATTATAGTAATTTGAATCTACTAACTGTTGCTGATTCTAACCAGAGTGCGAATCAATTTGTGCATGTAGATATAAGATTTTTTTTCTACGAGCGTGCGTAAAATAGATAGATAGATAGACATTGCGCACACACTTAGGAGAGCCAATTTTAATTTTGCGCACTAGTGCGGACAAGACGTAATTTCGCGCACTAGTGCTGACAAGGTTTGATTGATTGAACAAAGTATCATTAACAATATTTATAAACCAGTAAAAACATTTCTATGACATTTGCCGTCAGTGTCACACAAATTAATTTGTTAATTTTTGTCCATTATTTTAACTCCATCTAAGTAAGTCCAAGCCTAGATTTTATATAAAAAAATGGATAACATTGAAGCAGAAGAGAACGAGGAAATACCGGTACATATTTACAAAGCCGCCGCCGGTGCCTGCAATAGTCTGATACCCCGAAGGTCGTCCCAAAAATATGAGAACAATATGCAGAATTTAGCAAGATGGTGTGATATTTTAAACTGACCGCCTTTTTAAAGAGACAAAATTTAGGGTACAGGCCTAAGAAATCTAAAGTTTTTACTCAAGAAGAGATAACCAAATTCATGGAAGAAGCTCCCAATGAAATTTATCTTATGATAAAAGTTGCTGCAATCTTCGATTTAGCAGGCGCTTGTCGCCGAAGAGTTGACAAAAATAACTTTAGACGATATAGAAAATAAACCGAATTTAATTCTGGTTAAAATTCGGGACTCAAAAATCTTACTGCTAGAAATTTTGTGATTACGTCTGAAGCCAATCGGTCAACTACAGCCAGGGTGCGAGCAAGACTTACTTTGTGGAATAGTTAGGAAATATACTATATTGCTGACTTCACTTAATGCGACTGTCAAATATTGGATTGAATGTCATGTATTGTCAAAAACTAGAGGGGGATTTACTTATGCAATAGCAGGAAGCGAACCGAGGCGAACTGCGATGCGTGTCATCGTTGCCTGTCATCCCCGCGTGTCATCGTCGCGTATCATAGTCCCGTTCACAGCGTTCCACTCATTTAAATAAAAAACAGTCGGTCATCATGGACGTTGCAGCAGCAGCGTATACATAGTTATAGATCATTTATTGAGTAATTCTACAAATGTTAACGTTGTCTCCTGTCCACATTCCATCTTGATATTAAAAAAGCAAATACTAATTCGAAACAAAAATAGCCGCTACACTGGTTAAAATTCAAGTAAATATGCAAAACGTTCTGATGATACGCGGTCCCGTCCAGACTTGTCGAACCAAGCGGCGTAGCATCCCTTTGATGCGACGCCAAAAGACCGACAGGACATGGAACGCAGTGTTGACACGCGGTAAACGCGGCGATGTCACGCGTTGCGGTTACGGAGTACCGTCCAGACTATGCGCGACGAAGTTCGCGGCAGTGTCACGATACGTGGTCTTGTCACAGGTCTGGACGCACCTTTAAAGGTGCGTCCAGACTTGTGACAAAATCCCGTGACGTGACAGCGTCGCGAACATTTTCACGACGAGGCGAACTTCGATGCGTGTCATCGTCGCCTGTCATCCCCGCGTGTCATCGTCGCGTATCATAGTCCCGTTCACAGCGTTCCGCTCATTTAAATAAAAAACAGTCGGTCATCATGGACGTTGCAGCAGCAGCGTACATAGTTATAGATCATTTATTGCGTAATTCTATAAATGTTAACGTTGTCTCCTGTCCACATTCCATCGTGATATTAAAAAAGCAAATACTAATTCGAGACAAAAATAGCCGCTACACTGGTTAAAATTCAAGTAAATATGCAAAACGTTCTGAT
>MU185050.1:19015-33078 GCA_016904865.1 Pissodes strobi
CTGATTTATTTTGTCAAAAGCTGGTCTTTTCTAACTGAAAATTGGTATTTTTACTGGAATGAATGAGAGAGTAGAGAGCCAATTATTGAAACTTATCTGGCCATACACGTGTTCACAAAACCCACCATATTCTATATTGGAAACTCTTTTCCGTTATAAATGGTAAACATGCATAACAATAACTTTGTGTATATAGTTTCATTCAGGAAAATGTTTTAAATATATAACAATTCAAGCTCACATTTTACAACACACAGAGGGGCCCAACTCTTTTTTAGCGTAAATCGGTTAGAAAAACTAGGGTTTCATAACAATCTTGTAGTCATACTTAATTACTATTAAATATCCATTATTTTTTTCCACGGACATGCTTCATTTTATTTTCATATCATAATTTAACTGAAAACTAGCATATGAATTTGTCTTCTTTTTTTTTAGTATGTACTGGTCTGGAAAAAGTACCTTATTAACAAAAATATATCAATTTCATTTTATTGTGTTATGTAAGTGATCATTAGATAAAGATAATTCGTTATGGCTAGTAAATTGCTTTTTAATGATCTAAACCTTTATTCCCGCAATTTTGTTTTATCGACAAAATTGAGGAAACTTTTATAGGTTGGTTTCGGTTAGTTTTGGATAGTTTCGATTTGTTTGTGTAAGTTTGTGGTATATGTTTTTTTTTGTATCGATTTTTATTATTTTTAAATGATATCCCTATTTGTTTATTTTGTTAAATTAATAATTTTTCGCTTTAATTTTGCTAATGGTTAATTTGGTTTAGTTTTCTTATTCAAGGGTAACGGAAAATGGTTTGAGCCAGGAGAAAAATTATGAGAAGCGTAAAAAAGTAAGAATGTCTTCAGAAACCTTATAAAGAAGGTAAAAATAAACTTTGGGTCATGGTATATGATGAACTTAATGGGAATGAATGGAGATTATATTTCAGGATTGTAATGAGAAGTTTTAAATCACTGGGTGCTCCTTTAGATCTTTCAGATGACAAAATACAATAAATCATAAAAGCTTTATTCTTGTGAACAATGAGGTTACATGAAAGTTTTTGTAAATATTGTACAGCTTTATAATTATGTAGAGTTATTGACCATACTTTGACTAATACACCACTTTTTTGTAAAATAAAAAAGTTATGATGGTATGATACATGAAATTTACTTAATATATTACAGAATCTGAATATATAATATAAACTGTCCCATTAAACAAAATATTAGGCTTTTTTTTATACTTACAAGCCCCATTTGGTTTTCCTGTTACTAAATCCTGATGCTTTTACAGAAATTCTGCAACTTTCTTAATTTAAACGTTTCTTTAACTGTCAAATAAAAAAGATATCTATTGGTCGAAATATGGCCAATAAGACTGTATATTGGTAATATCATATGCATAATGTTTATCTGTGTACATTCTATATCGATACTTTTACATCTCTATTATTCTGATAATATCCAAATAGCCAGGAAACTAAGGATACAATTTTTTTCAGCTTAGTTCTATTTTATTTGTGTCATAGCGGAGCTAAAAATAACTGAAATCGACCCCTGCAGGGGTACCAGTGGTACAGCGATTGACAGCCGCCGCCAATTATGTTGAATGTGAATATTAAACATTTTAAAAGCTGAAATTATTTCTACTAGTCATATAAATATATAAAACGACTTTCTGCCACTTTTCCCGAAACCGGTCCACTTCTGCCATAGCCATATTTATGTCAGAAATAAATATCAATTGATACAAACATTGGAAGATAAATTTTTGTTGTCATTTCATCAATAATTAAGACAATTGAACAACGTATCCTGCCAACCATTAGAAAGAATCTGCCTTTGACAGAAGCTAGTGAAGTAGTAAGTTAGAATCGCATAAGGCCGTATGGAGTTTGTTCCAGCGTATTTTATTTTTATTAGTAAAAAATATGTAGCACTAGAAAGATTACAGGCGCAGCTCTTCGTCGATATAGTCATAAACAGCCTGAAATTACTGCCACGTTAAATATGGTTCATAGTGTCATTGCCATCCTGTCTATCAGTCACCGCATCAGATTCTGTAAATACATTATGAACAATTTAAAAATTAGTGGCATTATTTTTTTTTCTAATTAAAAGTGTTATTATTTCCTGTGTCGTCCGTCGGTTTCAACAATTTTATTAATAACTGCATCACTGATAGAATTTGGCAATTGGTCGTCTTCAAACAATAGCAATTCTAGCTTATTGTCAACTTCTTTCTCGCCACAATCTGAAGGAGACAGCAATCTCGGATGTTGGAAGTATGCGTTGCACCACATACTGGAGATCTAAATTGCCGTTACAATTTGTTGTCTCAACTCCACTTTACACGGAGGTAATATTGACTCATCAAAACTTGTCGTCTATAGTTTGAACTATTTCTTGGCGTCAGTACATTTAAACGCTTTCATAAACGTAGGTAATCGTGCTTGATTTACGTTACTTACTTTTTTTTTGGTAGCAGTACATTTCACAAATAAATTTGTTTAGATTATCAAACTTTCTTTTGTTTCAATATCTCTGGATACTTATGCTCGAGAATCTGTCAATATGGCAGTACACTGTGGAAACTTATCGGGCGGTTCCAAGTTAGATTGCCGACGAGAGGAGAGGTTTTTTTTTTAGTGGATATACTCTCTGAAACAGGAACCCCACTCTGCCAGCCTAGGTTATCTCTCTAGGTAGGGATCTAAATATGCACGAAAATATGTAACAGCTAGAGATTAAATGTTGTAAAGCTTGGTAATTACGATGAATTATAGTGCATTGAATATAATAGATAAAGTTTACGTATTTAAACAATACATTCAGAGTAACATCGATGGAGATCGTTTCTTTTTACTTCCTTCCTAAAAGCTGCAATATTCTAATCTAATAGAAACTAATTGATTGTGAGTAAATATTATGTATGCAACTGGCAATTATTTTAACCATATATTCTACATGACGACACAGGACACGAACTATGTTATTTTCATTACAAATACTTCTTTTGAAGTTATGGTTTATCAAAAAACGAATGCATAAATTTTACTTGTTGCCTATTGGGACATTTTTATTACTATGCTTTTAACCCGTTTTTTCCCAAGTTATAATAAATTCAGTATGCCCAAGTTTTGCAAACACTTTGAAAATCATACGTTTGGAGAAAATATGGACAAAGTAATTAAATGTAAAAAAAAATGTTTTTGAATTTTTATACATATTTTCTGAAAGAAAAATTTGATGTTCTATTATTGGAATACTGGGAAAGGATGGTTGCATTGAAAATACTTTTAATTTTACGGCAAAAAAAATGAATTTAATTACAAAAACAAAATAATAATTAATTGGAGCTTCATGTAAATGTATATTTAATATTTCACACATTTTAGTCGAGTTTTGTGACACACAACTATTTTGCTTTTGGGCTGGAACGATCCAATGATTGATGCCGTTCTATCTAATTTGGTTATGGTTCCGTGCTTGAAGTTTTAAGACGCCCTCCAGTTCTCTTCGAAGCTGCAGAAATCCGTTTTTCATAATTTGGTTGGAGCTTATAATACTGCCAGGCGTTACGCATGCACGAGCCTAAACAAAATGCAAAAAGACTCCACCGCCATTTTTTGGAACGGACACCAATTCTATATATATTATGTATGCAACTGGCAATTATTGTAACCATATATTCTACATGACGACGCAGGACACGAATTTTAAAAAATATGTCTCGGGCGAAAGCTAGTTCTCTATTTATATGTAGTTTCATATTATCCATAAAATTGGAGGAAATAATTTTTGATAGACGTAAAATGTTTCGATATATGGTTTACCACACGGATGTAATAATCTTGTAACTAAATTTGTATCTATATGTAGTGATGATAAACATCATAAAACAAAGTATATTAGATTTTCTCTTTATTAGAGTAAAGGCAATGCAATTTGTAATAAAAATCGTATATTGTATATTGAAAAACGCACTGTAATTTAAAAATAAATTATAGCAATGTAATTTTAATTGTTTCAATTTTCTTGGATAATTACGCATTCTCGAGAATGTATCGATAAATTGTGGAAACTTTTGCAGGCATGTGAAATGTCTTTTTGAAATAAGCAGTATTGAAATCACCTCCTGTGAATGCGTGAAATGCCCGAAGCGCGTGACTCAGATCTTGATCCAATAATTCGCAAAGCTTGTTAACATTTATGTATCTTTTATTATTCCCTACACCTACTTTTAACCAGATTTTAAAGTTTTCGCCCATAAATTGCATATTGCCAAGTGCTATGATTAAAATATCTGCGTCTTATGACAACATGAATCTTGTTCTACTTTGCACCCATGGATGATTACTTTCGTGTCTGATCCTTTATGTACAGGGCATGCTAAAGTTGTTTCCTCAGTTCGCAAAACAGTATTATTCCATTCTTCATCCTTGTAGCATATTTTATAATTAACAAGTACTGTTTTATTTTTATGAATGGTGCGTGCTATTACAGGAATCTTTTAAGATAAAAGTCGCCAAGGTTTCTTTGAATGTGGGATCTTGTCAGTCTCTGTAATATATTAAGTAGAATAATCATCTACCTAACTGCCAAATAATAAACATAATAATCAGCTATTTTAATAAATATGTATTATGCCGGTCACATTTAACCAATATTTCACCTCTTATATTAAAGATAACCAGATTTTTATATTTTACCAGAGTCTATAGATTCTCTATTTAAATTGTGATTTTACCTTCAATTCTGTTAAATTGCCCAAACACTCACCTCCAATCGTTGTTCTGCCAACGAGATGACAGGAGTTTATTTTGTTGATGAGTTCCATTAATATTATAAAAGGTTTAAAAAAATGTGACAACGAAAAATATCGCCGGCTGCCGGACTAATACGATTCTTTTGAATAGCAGTTTAAGTTATGGCGTGCTTCCACGTCTTTTAACAAGTTGTATTCGACTAAAGTTCGATATCAAGATATTATAATTATAACAGAAGGGAAATGTTCATTACACCAGCTATAATAGTATATTTCACCGCACCCATGTAGTTAGATATTTGCAGTAAGTGCACTTATGAAACGCTGGAAACTTGAGACTTTCGTAACTTTGCCGATAAACATTGCATCAAACTGAAATTTGATTGGAATACTAAAAGTTTTGCCCGCATCCGCTGAGAGAATATTGAATAATTGTATCTATATTCCACGGGAACCTCGAAATAGCTTTATTGAAAATATGTGTTTGAATGGATATAATTGTAATGAGACAAGCAATTTTTTAAAAGAGCTAATCAGTGGCGGCTCGTGACAGTTTAGTGAGGTAGGGCCAAATCTTGATCTAATATTATCATTTCAAATGTTAAAAAGTTTTAAATCTAGGGGAATTAAAAACTTACCAAAACTGTGTGGAGATATCAATATTTCAGGTCACGGCCAAAATACAATTTTTCCAATCAATTTTTAATATGATCTTTAAGGGTTTTGTCTAATTCTGAGCTTAAATATTAATTCCCGAAATATGCCTTTATTTTGTGAAGTCTCATTTGTCTCATGGCCTCTGAGGTCACCACAAAAACAAACGCAGTTTATAATTTGATTTAACACATATCTATTTTTATCAATTTGCTTGTTTTGTTCAATTAGTTGGTTACGATATACTGAATTTCAATATTAATTTTACCAAGCATAGAAAAATGCAAAATATTTTTCATGTGTAGGGGAGTGGGTGGGAATGGCGCTCATTGGGGAATGCCGCTCACCGCATTTCTACTAGCCCAGTCGAGTTTACTATGTCCCGCTGACGTCATTCCCTCTTGGTAGCTCCCCAAAGTAATCGAAGCCCTTCACGTGTCGATATTTAGCATCGCTCGACGGTCCTGTCAGTAAACGTGTATTTAGTGTCTCGAATATCTAAAGTTAAGTTGTAATAACGTTATTTTGGGGTATTGTATCATTTATTAAATCGATTGAGTATGTCTTGGGCGTAGTTTAATGTGAACTTCGTTTATTTATTCCAACCTAAAAAAAGTGCGGCCATTTTTGTCACATATTTAAGTTTGGGGCAATTCCGCTCAGGTTGAGTGATGTAGGAGTTTATTGGTTGTTCTGTTATTTTTTTCAATAAATATTTCAATATTAGTAGTTACATAACCTTATTTTTTCCTATAAGTACCTGAAAACTAATGATCGCTATTACCCCACCGGTGTGGGCAATTGCGCTCAAAGCACTAATCAAATTTTTTTTGTTGTAACCAGCAAATAAAATTAATTCTAGCCAAGATTTCGTAACTAAATGCAACAACGATAAATATTATATACTCAAATTAATTTCCAAGTTCCTTTGAATAAAATTAGTCACAAAAAAACAAGTGTTTGCTTAAGTGAGCGCGGTTCCCCCCACCTCCCCTACTTTTGACTTTTCCCAGACATGGAAATATCATCGTTCCTTTTTGAGACCAAGTTTCCTCTCCTCCCAATAAAACACACACAAAACAAAATAGTCGCATAGATTCATAACACCTCCACGCCCAAATATTTTTTGCATAAATATTTCTTTTAAATTTCGCGAACGCACTTTTGGCCACTTTGAGTTTTTTCAATGTTTAAATTGGGCAACGGTCGTCCTAACTCCTTAATTTCAAATTATTGTTCCAAAGTTAAACTGGAAAATGGATTATTTAAAATTTAAAAACTAATTTTATTCATTATTTTTAATTGATAAAAAAAAGAGTCCGATTTGTCCGATAAAACACCTAAAAGTCCGAAAGCGCCAGCCAACGACTGTAAAAACAAATTAATACTTATCGTACTGATATCGATAATAGCCATAAACCCATAATATCCCCAAGAATGATAAACTATTCTTAAAGTTCTTGTAATAACCCCTCAACCCGTAACGTAATTAATGCCACAGTTTTGCCACTCAAAACAATAACGCGTGCGTTTTGTTATGAAAGATTCTTATTGGTTGGGAGCCTGGCCCAAAATTATTTAATTTGCTGTGGCTTTACCACATTATTTTCAAGGCCATTTCCTATCGTTATTCGATGTAAGCGCATAGATACTGGGCCTGGCGCGACAACTACGTGTCTGATTTCGATTGCTCTGATTGAGCATAATCGAATATTTCGGGTATTGCGACTTGCGACCGGCTGCGTTCCATTTTTAATTTTTGTTTGCTCTAAATGTTATATCCAAAAATATATACAAATTTTTTGTTGCCACTGAAAATAAGTGATCAGTTTATCGGTTTTAAATTTGAATTGGTAGGGCCATGGCACTGTTGCTCTACCCTAAGAACCGCCACTGGAGCTAATACCAAATTATCATAGGAAAATAGAAAAATAATTCAATTGAATTTTAGTCGGAAGTTATACATATTGAGATAACTATAGTGCTTTAGATCGTACTTACATATTTACGAGTGGGAGTTTACATGCATCAGTTTCATACAATATATTTTGAAATTAAACCTTGTTTTTCTTGAATGGCAGTAAGTTTTCACTACGAATGTTATTCAGCAACTTTTGACCGTTAGAGCAAATCCAAAAACGTGCATTTTTTTAACACTAATTTTATTCACTAAAACACGAACATATAGTCGGAATGAACTGACTCAAAAAGTTATTGATAGACTAAACTATAATAAGTTATTATTTGCTGTTATTATTTACCTATTCTTAAGGGTAAGTGTAAATGTAGTGTAATCCGGAAAAAATGCCAATATATGAACTTTTTGCTGGAATTGCTTGGTAATTGAATTCAAGCACTTATTGCAGTATTGCCAGTCAACCAGAAAAGAAAGGGGGCGTATAAAAAGAAGTTATATTTTTCTTATAATCTGCATGTCGGTGAGAGGGTTTCGTCTGTGTTGCTACTTGGTATGGAATCGAGGTTAAAAGGGTGTGAATTATTGGTGCGTTGAAGCCTTTAGCTACGGTACCAACCGATAAGCGTGGTAAGCATACCAACAGAAAAACATATTATCCGGTAATATTACTCAAAATATTAACGCACATATTATATTGTGCACTATCGATCGAGCGGTGAGCGAAGAAGTATCTATCGTCGCAGCTGAGTGTTTTGAAAATGTATGAAACATTTTTGGAAAAACATTATCCATAAGTGCTTTTCGATGCTAAACAAAACGAACGCAATTTACAAAAATTAAAATGTGAAGTTAAATATTCCTTTTATCTGCAGTATTTTCGTTGCAACTACACATTTGGTCGCCCTCGTTCAGATGATGTACAACCTATTCAGAGATGGAGGCCAAAATTTCCCGCGAAAAAATGGAGCCTTAGGAAGAAATTTCGAAATTGATCTCAAAGTGCATAAGAAAAGGGCAAACCTATTTTACACCAAGATGCAAAAATGTTTATTAAAAGCAAAATCAAACGAAGATACAGAAGTTCTCTGTTTTGACTTTAAGCAGAACATTCCGACATATGTGTACTTGTGATATCTTCTATAAAAGACAACTTTGGTTTTACTGTATGTCCATTTATTCTGAAAAAAGAAACGAAAAGTACTATTTACACTTGGCCAGAAAATACTGTAAAGCGGGACTGTAATGAAGTTATTTCTGTATTTAAACATTACATAAGCGCATTCTTGCCCAGCTCCGTTAAAAGCCTGTATGTATTTACCGATAGTTGCAGAGACTAATAACCAAAACATGCTGAAGTTTTGGTAGGCATTGGTACTTAATGGAAAGTTTGAAAGCGTTCAGCATTTTTATCCCAGCGTGGTCACAGTTTTCTGCCCTGTGACCTGCATTTCGCTATAATAGAAAAAATGCAAAGGAAAACAGAAATAGTTTGGGTTAGTTTGGGTTAGTTTGCATTTGCATCTGTAACATAATCAAAGCTGCCCCTTATACATTTCTTCTTCCCATTTATTACACAAAGGACAATTTTCTTATCTGTTTCCGTTGATTGTACTTGTACATTCTTTGGAGCATGTTTATTAATTTCAATGAAGAAAAATATCTATCGCCATAAATTTTAATTGATACATTTTTGGCAGATTTTCTAAGAGTGTCATTACCACATCATAGATCCATGTAGCGCCTATTTGCTTGTTTGCCTTGATATGGATTGAATTGTATTAGGTATCCAGATTTTTCATACAATGACCATATTTTATGTATTGCCTACTAAATAATTGCATATATCTGTAGCAACAAATGGTTCAATGCAATGCAACAGCATTCGTACCTTCAGGGATATTCGTACCGGGTTCTTCAGCAGAAACAAATCGGAGAAGAAATGATTCAAATCAACAATTATTTTTACTTCTTTCAAAATTTGGTTCAATACTTTTCTGTTGACTTGAGTTATCAACTGAGCTAAAGGTATATTTTCGCTGTCATCGCTTGCATTCCCGTCAGATAGTTCCGCAGAATATTTAATAGCAATAGCATTAGCTGATGTTCCTAGTTGTGGATCTTCCGGGTCATTTTCTTCAATTAAACTACTCCATCCAATTTTTTTTATTTCAGCGCAAGCTTACTGCATTTGGCGTCCACTAAGATGATTTATTAGCTAAAGATATTTCATTATCATCAGAATCTTCTTCAGAATCAATTCCATCATTTGGAGGTGTAATATGAACTTCTTCCTTCCCAAAACTTCTCAGTTTCTACTAAATCAATTAGGTCTTGAGTCGTATGATACATAAAATAAAATGTTAAAATAGTTCACTCATCTGTTCCCAGTATTCCAATATTGGAACAAACAAAAAATGCGGTATAATTTTGTCACGTTTAATTATATTTTAAAAAATTACATTACTTATAATAATTAATGTTTGCCCGTAGAAGATTTGCAATATCAAAATTGTTTTAATTAATGTTACTTTCTTGAAGCAAATTGGTGGGATATCAATAAACGTCAGAAATTTGCATATCAAACGAAGAAAATTTGTATGCAAATGCATTAAACCTTCCCTTATGCTGCCCAAAACGTTCCTAACGCGATTACGGCCACGATACACATATAACGGTATGCTGATTTCTAGACTCGTTTTTGACCCACCCGCGCATCTACGTCATTTGGGAGTAAGTCTCAGTTTAACGCTGTCATAGTTTATTTACTTAAGTGAATTTGCAGAATTATGTTCTGTTTTTAGACATTTAGGATTCAAATAAAAGTTCATAGTGAAATTATGCCGAACTGTGCTGGGGCTACGTGTGAAAACAATAACAGGAGCACCAAAGGGAGTGATATCAAATATTTTCGGTTCCCAAAACATGACGACTTAGTAAAGTAATGGCTGTTTGCCTGTCGAAGAAAAGATAGAATGAACTCATCCAAATGAAGAAGGAGGTATAACAACAAATGATTTTGTACAACCCGCATGTTTAGAACAAGAAATTAATGAAGAAGTTTAAGTGTTATGGAGAACATTGAAATTGGAAAGAAATTAAGTTTTGAAGCTTTACGTTATGCATCAGGGTATGTGGCGTATAAATTTAAAGATAAATATCTCTCTCTGGAAAATACCTACAAAAACACTAGATTCGTCCAAATACCCTGACTGGCTTGAAGTAAAAGTTCTCGTTCTCTTCTGTGCCCAAATATAACGATTTGGGAGCTAGCTTAGGAAATGGAAACAGAATTTGATAAACTGCATGGCTGTTGATTAAGCAAAGATTTTTTTTTCTGAAATTAGCTGGAAACACAAAAGCCTGCTTACCTGACATATCGGTGTCATGCGAGGTGATTAAGTGTTTGCCCCCCCCCCGTAAATAGACCAGTGCGCACTGCTTGGTATTTTATTTAAAGCGACATTGCCCTGCAAAAATCCTTAAAAAATTTATTAAATTATATACGGTATACCTACGGTTAGTATGTTTTCCAATGCATGAAAATAACTATAATATGTAGGTACCTAACGTAAAATTTAAACTTAAAAATGTAGAAGTAGCTACTATGTTGAGGTTTGTAACCTTCGGCAACTTTCACTAACGGAGTTTTATAAACAATACCGAAACAGAATTATTGCACTCGACGCGCGTTTCACTATCCATGTTAGCATCATGAGGAGATGACTAAAACTGAGTTTTAAAGTTTGTTCAATACAGTTTCAATGTTACATCACCATGACACCAAGCGTATTCTTATGGGATTTGCTGGTGTCATCATTATAACATAACATTGTACCAGTATTGAACAAACTGTACTTATGTCCTGATGAGGCTAACATGGTTAGCGAAACGCGGGTCGAGTGCAATATTCTGTGTCGGTATTGTGGATAATACTCCGTTTTAGTAGAAGTAGGTATTTGAATCGGTCATTTGAGAAACACCATAAGTCAAAAAAGTATAATGTTGGGAAACTGAAAAAAACTTTCTTAAATCGTGTCTGGGTGAGATAAACATTGATTTTTTTTCCTAGAATTGCAAGATTTCTTTGCTTCGTGACAGCAACTAAAAAAATGTGATAAGTTTTTAATTTTGTCTTAAATATTTTTTTGAAAATCATGACTTATGGGGTTTCTCAAATATACGGATTTTAGGGTTAAAATTTTAACTAATTTAGACAACAAAACTACATAAATTAACAAAATATGTGTAAGCACCTGTAGAAACGGAATGGACTCGAATGATATTATTAAAAACTCTGACTTAGACACGGTCAGTAATTTATGGAAAATCAAAATATGTTTTAGTCAAACATCCGAATTATATCTCTCCTCTGAATTTATTAAAACCTTTGTTCGATAAAGATTTTACATCTTTCAAAAACTGTCCTGCAGATATAACAGTAAAAGAAATACAGTGCTTCACTGTGATGGCTAGTATAGCTACGTTAGGGCGTTAAAGTGGTTCATATATGAGGAAGTTGCTTGACACTGTTATAATGAATTAATTGCTTCAGCAATTTCTCGAGTTCGCTTTATATATACAATGAAAAATATTCATTCCTGCGATAATACTCTTCTGGATATAAGGGATAAGGTTGCCAAAATTAGACCATTCTACAACGCTTTGAGTTAACGATTTTTGCTCTTTTCTCCAACTGAAGACAGCTACTGCACCGATGAAGCTATGGACTCTTATAATGAACGGCACCCCACTAAACAGTTTATGCGCGGAAACCTGTATGATTAGGACTGGCGTAGTTCCATCTCATTTATTATTGCACGTATTTCCTCAGACAGGTTTGAAAGCTACATGCACTATAAGAGCGACTTGGTTCATACCCTGTAAATTTGTCGAAAATTAAAATAGAGGGGTTAGGCAGATTCCAATTGCATGTCAAACACTGCTAAAATATTTGTATGTAAGTGGAATAACACTGTAGTATCTATTTCTAGTAACGCTCATTCATGTGAGCCGGTTCGTCAAATAAAGTAATATTCTCAGAAAAAGAAGACATACTAATTGATCAATCATGGGAAGGGTCGATCGATCAGGTCAGAATATTGGGCTTTAAAGGATTTCATTAACGGGCAAAAAATAGTACTTTCTACTCATTCCTCTCATATGATCTTAAAATATGAATCAATTTATAAGAAGAAACCACCTAAAAGAGGATATCTAAGAACATCAAATAATGCGCATGCCTAACTTCTATATTATATGATTGACAATTTAATCTATTTATTAATCTTATAATGCTGCAATAGGTTGACAAAACCACTGTATGACACTGCCGTTCTACACAAGAACGATCTGGAGCCAATATTAGTGCTCTTGAATGGCTGATGAAACAAGGATCTGAAACGAGTATTTCTTGCAGGAATTGAGAGACCAATCGAAGAGGTTAAGAAAGGACAGTCAACCATGCAATTAACTAGTTTACAGAAAATTTTAATATCTGTAATTTCTCTTCGAGTGGGCAGTGAAGGGAGGGTAAATCTTACCTAAATCAATTGATAATCATAGTGATAGTCATCTATAGGGAGAATACCAGCTTTAAATGCCAAATATCTCAAGAACCGTCTCTGAACTTGCTCTATTCTGTGAATGTAGCAAGAGAAAACCGAGCATATATAAAGCCCTGGATACAATTAAATCAACATGCTGAGAGAAAGATAGAGATGAATCTAACACCAAGATCACGGATCTCTTAAACCCGGGACAGAACAGAGTTGCTGATTCTATAGTCATATGGTATTTCGCCTACGGGAGAAGAAGGGCCAATGCATTGTCCCTGCATCGTAACACTTTGATGCATTACGGGCAATGCATTGTCCCTGCATCAAGACTTCAAATCAGAGAGGTCAGACTGTAATGCCACGCAGTCATGTAGAACTTCAGATCATCTGCAAAAAATAAAAACTTGGAGAACTTAAAACAGTGGGCAATGTCATTAATAAATATGATGAATAACAGTGGTTCCAAATGGGATCCCTGAGGAACACCTGAGAGATTTTTAATTTGACTTAAATCTATTCACTCTTACCACCTGGGTTTTGCCAGAAAGATAACTAGATAACCAGTCAAGCATTATCCCCTGGACCCTAACCATTCTTAGCTCCCGAGCAGAGCCAGATTATTAATCCTGTCGAATGCCTTGGAAAAGTCAGTATGGATGGCATGAACCTCACCACCCCCCGTCCAAAACACTCGACAAGTACTCGACATAGGTAAGTAGATTAAGATCAGTAGATCTATTACGTACAAATCCAAATTGCTCGTCAATTATAATACCACCCAGCAAAGCACTCAAATGAGCAGTAACAATTTTCTCGAAAAGCTTAGGAACGGTACTGATTTATGAATTGGAGTGATGTAGCTGATTTTCCAGGGGTCAGGAAATATACCCGTAGTAGGAGACCGGTTAAAAAGCATGTGTAACGGTCGAGAAAGTACAAAGCTGCAGAAATTTAAAACAATCGGGGGAATACCATCTGGACCGGGACCCTTGCTTATGTTCAATTTAGAGAGCTCCTCGTAGATAAGGCAAACAGGAATGGGATGGTTAGACATATTTATATGACTTAAGGGTGGAGCTTCATCCGGTAAATTAGACTGACTGATAGCATAAACATATTCAAAGTATTCTGCAAAAAGGTCAGGCAATTCTGGTCCCAGTTGG
>MU185050.1:53078-122262 GCA_016904865.1 Pissodes strobi
GGGGGGGGGGGAGAAGGGTGAGAAATTAGTATTTATCAAGGAGGGTATTAATTATTTATTTATTGGAATTCGGAAGGCTGTGTGGACTTAAGGAGTTAAAAAATAGATTACTATCAAACTTAGTCTGTTCATTAACACAAACATAATCTGGCGATTTTATGGCCTTGTTAATTTCAAGGATTTCTAGAAGGTCCAACTTTAAGCCTTTCTGGCAAACATGAAGAACTTCCGCGTCTGCCTCCGGTACGAATCTATGTCTGGCCTCGATAATATGGTTAGCGAATGGAGAAGAAGTATTAGTAATAAACTTATTTAAGTTATTTTGAATTAGTTTAGTATGTTCTTTTACCCTTGTTTCAATTCTCCTTCCGCTTTGTCCAATGTAGCACACCTTACAGTCAGGATGAGAACATTTGAGTCTGTAAACGCCTGATCTGTGGGTGGCTGGAATATTATCTTTGGTGTTAACCAGGTGTTTAGATAAGTTGTTTGAAGTACGATAGCACACACACAATCCGAATCCCTCAAAAAACTCTTAGCAACTTGATTGGATAATTTATCAAAATATGTAATACTTCTGTATACTGTTACTTTATTATCTTTACATAAAAGTTTTTTGTTTAACGATTTATTGAGGTGTTTAAAATAAATTTTATTAATGACATTATCAGGATATCCGTTGTTTTTAGAAATTTGATATATAGTTTTTAATTCTTTTTGAAAGTCATTGGGGGAAAGAGGAATATTAAAAAGTCTGTGAAAAAGTGAATTAAATGCTGAGAATTTTTGGTTAAAAGGATGGTTAGAAGAAAAGGGGATAACATTGTCAGTTGCTGAAGGCTTTCTATAGATTTCAAACTCCAATGAATTTGTGCAAGATTTCTTAATCAATGGATCTAAAAAGGGTAGACGACCTTCATTTACTTTTTCATACGTAAATTTAATGCACTCATGAATGGAATTAAGGTGTTTTAAAAAATCCTGTAGATCGTTTTCGGAACCAGTAAAAATAGTGAAAACGTCGTCCACGTACCTAAACCAACATGTAAAAAAACTTTTATATAAGTTGCTTTCTGAAATGTTCTTTTCAATAAAAGACATGAAAACTTCTGCAAGACAAGGTGACAGATTAGAACCCATGGCCAGACCTGACTTCTGAGCATAGAACTTTTCATTAATTTGGAAAAAGTTTTGTTTTAATACAA
Organism: Pissodes strobi; assembly: GCA_016904865.1. Taxonomy (NCBI): domain Eukaryota; kingdom Metazoa; phylum Arthropoda; class Insecta; order Coleoptera; family Curculionidae; genus Pissodes; species Pissodes strobi. The sequence continues at coordinate 54,284 of MU185050.1, forward strand.
TATCTGTAAGGGAGCAAATTTCTAAAATAATATGGGTAGGTAGATTTGAATTTAAGAACAATTTTCTTTCTAAACTTACCCTTTTCTTAACTAATCTGCCGTAGAGTATTTTAATTTTCACCAAATACGGGGTATTACTACTATAGTACTCTGTCTACGACCATTGATAATTCGAGCATGTTCCGCCTTCACCGTTATATATTCCTTCTTTTAATTCAATGTTTAAAAACCTTAGTTTTAACTGTGTTTACTGGATGTCGCGACGAGTACCAATTTGTTAATTTATTTATTTCCTTTGTCATTGTTTGCTATGTAAACATACAACATTATGGCTAAGTAGTGTGTGGTGAGTTTTTTTTAATTTTCTGTATAATTTTGACTTTTATTGTAATTTTGACGTACTTTTGTTATTTTAATGTATTTCTCTTATACAAAAATATATTTTAGAGTCTGATGATGATGAGTGAACTCATCGAAATGCATAACTCTTAAACTAAAGATTGGCATTTTCATTTGTGGAGAAAAGTCTTCCCCCTTCTTCTAACCCGCTGTACTTATCTCCTGATGAGGCTAACCTGGTTAGCGAAACGCGGGTCGAGTGCAATAATTCTGTTTCGGTATTGTGGATAATACTCCGTTTTAGTAGAAGTAGGTATTTATGTTCTTTGAGAGATGGTGTAATTAAAAACTAAACAAATCAAAATATAAAAATTTGCAATATTAAATACTAGTTGAATATAGATAGACGTTGAGGGTAATCTTAAAATTCCCCAGTGGTAGGCATAGTGTGGTAAGATTAGCATCCTTAGAGAATGAATAGAATTAAGGCTTCAATGCAAAAGACCTGTTGCCGTTTGGTAATCTTAAAATTATTTAGTTCATAAATATTGAAATAATACATATATATATTTAAATTATTTTCTATAGTAAAAGTATGCATATTACATCAATTTAAATTAATAATACTTATATTTATGGAATTAAAGTGCTTTTATTCTGCAGTTAACACACGTAAGATTAGGAAGGTACCTATTATCCAAAATGTCCCTTAAAATCCCGCAAAACTGCGAATATTGTATTTCAAAACATAATATGTCCTACATACGCTCACATAGCAGAATCGAAACCGTCGCTTCCAGGTGGCATCATACATTGGTTGGAGGTTCTGCCTACGCGAGATCATATCGTTATATGTGTATCGTGATTATGGCGAAATATTCGTGCATTAGTACGCGCTAGTCAAAAGGAGAGAGGGAAATCGTGCTTGTTCCAATATCGGAGCACTGGGACAATACTAAGAGTTCCAATATTGGAACACTGGGAAATATAGGTTAAGAGGATGCTACCAACCCATAGATTTTCACCTGAGTGTATGATAAAAGCAAGGAAAAGTCAATAATCTATAGATAACTGTAACTAATATTTGAAATTTGACTCGAGCAATTGGAAAATACCTCTGACTGAACATGAGCTTTTGGTCGAAGCTTACAATTGTTATATTGAAGGAGATTATACTTTTATAGACTTAGATATCTCTCCTGAGACAGCAAACAAAACCATACTGACGAGAATTCTGGTGAAGGGTATGGTAAATGTGAATAAGCACCTGTAGAAACGGAATGGACTCGAATGATATTATTAAAAACTCTGACTTGGACACGGTCAGTAATTTATGGAAAATCAAAATATGTTTTAGTCAAACATCCGAATTATATCTCTCCTCTGAATTTATTAAAACCTTTGTTCGATAAAGATTTTACATCTTTCAAAAACTGTCCTGCAGATATAACAGTAAAAGAAATACCGTGCTCACTGTGATGGCTAGTATAGCTACGTTAGGGCGTTAAAGTGGTTCATATATGAGGAAGTTGCTTGACACTGTTATAATGAATTAATTGCTTCAGCAATTTCTCGAGTTCGCTTTACATATACAATGGAAAATATTCATTCCTGCGATAATACTCTCCTGGATATAAGGGATAAGGTTGCCAAAATTAGACCCTTCTACAACGCTTTGAGTTAGCGATTTTTACTCTTTTCTCCAACTGAAGACAGCTACTGCACCGATCTATGGACTCTTATTATGAACGGCACCCCACTAAACAGCTTATGCGCGGAAACCTGTATGATTAGGACTGGCGTAGTTCCATCTCATTTATTATTGCACGTATTTTCTCAGAGAGGTTTGAAAGCTACATGCACTATAAGAGCGACTTGGTTCATACCCTGCAAATTTGTCGAAAATTAAAATAGAGGGGTTAGGCAGATTCCAATTGTATGTCAAACAGTGCTAAAATATTTGTATGTAAGCGGAATAACAGTGTAGTATCTATATCTAGTAACGCTCATTCATCTGAGCCGGTTCGTCAAATAAAGTGATATTCTGAGAAAAAGAAGACATACTAATTGATCAATCATGGGAGGGTCGATCGATCAGGTCAGAATAGTGGGCTTTAAAGGATTTCATTAACGGGCAAAAAATAGTAATTTCAACTCATTCCTCATTGCTCTCTTAAAATATGAATCAATTTATAAGAAGAAACCACCTAAAAGAGGTTGTCTAAGATCATCAAATAATGCGCATGCCTAACTTCCATATTATAGGATTGACAATTTAATCATATTTATTTATTTATTTATTTATTAATCTTATAATGCTGCAATAGGTTGACAAAACCACTGTATGACACTGCCGTTCTACACAAGAACGATCTCGAGCCAATATTAGTGCTCTTGAATGGCTGATGAAACAAGGATCTGAAACGAGTATTTCTTGCAGGAATTGAGAGACCAATCGATGAGGTTAAGAAAGGACAGTCAACCATGCAATTAACTAGTTTACAGAAAATTTTAATATCTGTAATTTCTCTTCGAGTGGGCAGTCTTACCTAAATCAATTGATAATCATAGTGATAGTTATCTATAGGGAGAATGCCAGCTTTAAATGCCAAATATCTCAAGAACCGTCTCTGAACTTGCTCAATTCTCTGAATGTAGCTAGTGTAACAAGGATTCCATATAGATGAGCCGTATTCCAGAATTGGCCTGACAAGGCTTCAATATAAAATTCGTAGGGAAGATGTGTTGTTAAAATCTTTTGTTAGTCTTTTCAGAAAACCGAGCATATATAAAGCCCTGGATACAATTAAATCAACATGCTGAGAGAAAGATAGAGATGAAACTATGATGACACCAAGATCACGGATCTCTGAAACCCGGGACAGGACAGAGTTGCTGATTCTATAGTCATATGGTACTTCGCCTACGGGAGAAGCTGATGTGGTAACACTTTGATGCATTAAGGGCCAATGCATTGTCCTTGCATCAAGACTCCAAATCAGAGAGGTCAGCCTGTAATGTCACGCAGTCATGTAGAACTTCAGATCATCTGCAAAAAATGAAAACTTGGAGAACTTAAAACAGTGGGCAATGTCATTAATAAATATGATGAATAACAGTGGTTCCAAATGGGATCCCTGAGGAACACCTGAGACATTTTTAATTTGACTTAAATCTATTCACTCTTACCACCTTGGTTTTGCCAGAAAGATAACTAGATAACCAGTCAAGCATTATCCCCTGGACCTTAACCATTCTCAGCTCCCGAGCAGAGCCAGATGATTAATCCTGTCGAATGCCTTGGAAAAGTCAGTATAAATGGCATGAACCCCCCACCCCCCGTCCAAAACACTCGACAAGTACTCGACATAGGTAAGTAGATTAAGATCAGTAGATCTATTACGTACAAATCCAAATTGCACGTCAAAGCACTCAAATGAGCAGTAACAATTTTCTCGAAAAGCTTAGGAACGGCACTAAGAGTGCATATATATATATTTTTATGGCAGCGGCACACACACTAAAGGCAGACCCTATGGCGCTCGACGAGCGGTGTGTGTGCGAAGATGTTGATTGACACGGCTCTTGAATATTTGTAAGTTGTAATTAGTGGGAAACAGATGTCCTGGGAGTGAGTTCCACAGTGATGCAGTGCGCCGGACAAAGGAGTTCTTCTAAAGCGATGTTCTAGGTGTTTCCAGTTGTACGACGAACTGGTGCGCTCTTGCCGCCTGTCGTGACTGTCTGACAGGAGCTGCCAGGGGCGGGATGAGGCGGACCAAATCTTGGGAACATCTGTCGTGAAAGTATCTGTAAGACAGAGATATCTCGGCTACATGTCTGCGGTGTTCCAGACTATATAGATTCCGGGTCAACTCCGGGTCGCCGACAAGACGCTCAGCTCTCTTCTGAATGGAATCCAGCAGCTTTAGGGTGTGCTTTGGTGCGGCACCCCAGATATGTGAGCAATATTCTAAGCACGGTCTTATTTGCGCTTTGTAGAGCAAGAGCAACTGCTGCGGTGTATAGAGTTTTTTTGTTGCGAAATAACGCACCAAGCTTCTGGGAGGCTGATTTTGCGATGTTAGCAACGTGGTCATGCCAGGACATATTGCTGTTGACCGAGATACCCAGCAGTCCGATTGACGAGGATGAAGAAATGGTCGACCCTGCCATAATGATGTCAGGGCCCGCTATATTGGCGTGGCTGCTTGGGTCTTTGCTGCATTGAACTGGACCAAATTTCGGTCGCCCCAAGTTTGAACTTTTTCCAAGTCTTGATTAATTGCTGTAATCTGCTCCTGTCTGCGGTGATGAGTCTCAGTCGCTGGTAAGGGTTTTTCTGATCTGAAGTAGGAGACAAGAGTACTGTCATCTGCAAAACTGTAAACAGGATTATTTGTTTCGGTCAGCAGGTCATTAATATAGATGAGGAACAGAGTTGGCGAAAGTATTGCGCCCTGAGGCACGCCCGCGTTGATGGTGAATGTGTCCGAGATGTGTCCATCGACTGCAACGTGCAGAGATCGGCTCTTAAGGAAACTGGCAAGCCAGTTGAAGAGAGAGGCTGGCAGTCCGAAGGAGTTTGTTGAGCAGTCCGTCATGCCAAACTCTGTCGAATGCCTTTGAAATATCCAACGCAATCGCTCGAGACTTTCCGTAGTTCTCAATTGCCCTACTCCATATATGAGTGACATAGGCCAATATATCTCCTGTCGATCTCTCTTTGCGAAAGCCGTATTGATTATCGCTGATTATTTTGTTGTTCTCGAGGTACTTGAGCAGTTGCTGATTGACTACACGTTCCATGACTTTGGAGATTATTGGAAGCAAGGCAATTGGACGATAGTTTGAGGGCGTAGTTTTCTTGCCTTTTTTGGAACAGGTTGCACTCGAGCGACTTTCCAAGAAGATGGGTAAATCACTTTTCCGTATGACAGAGAAAAAAGCCTGGAAAAAACGGGTGTTAGTTCGTTGGCGCAGTTCTTCAACACGATGGCAGGTATTCCGTCCGGTCCTGATGCCTTTTGCGTATCTAGATTTTTAAGCATTTTACGAATATCACGGTGATGAAAATTGACTTCTGCCATGGTAGTGTTGATGCTCGATATGGTGGGGAGAGTCTTGCCTTGGGGGACGTCTAAGTGCGAAGAAAACATTTTGGCGAGCATGCTTGCTTTTTCCTTGGCTGTAGTCGCCGTGATGCCACGTTCGTCTGCCAAAGGTGGGAGAGACGTTTCTGTAAAGTTGTTACTTACTGCCTTTGCTACCGACCAGAAATTCCTGGAGCCACTGGGGCATTGCAAAAGTTTATTCCTGATCCTTTGATTGTGTTTGTCCTTAGTTTCGTCGTTAACACGCTTGCATTCGTTTCTCGCTTCGACAAAATAATTGCGATTTTTAGCGGCCTGATTTTGCTGCCAGTACTTGTAGGCTTGCTGTTTCCTATCCACAGCTCTTTCGCATCTTTCCTTTTGATGGTAACTTGATGGAATTTGGGACGCATGCTTCCATTCCTGAGGAGATTACTTGCGTGATCTTTTCGCAGCAGACTGACGGGTCGTCAGCGCCAAGGCAGACGTCGAGCCAAGGAAAATCTAAGTAGAACTCCCTTAGATCGTCCCAGTTTGCAGAATTGTAATGCCAGATTTTGCGAGGCAATGGTGGATCCTTCTGTATGCGTGGCAATTCCCAAACCGTTGTAATAAGTTTGTGGTCGGAAGAACTTAATGGCGGACCAACTGTAACAGTGTACTAGTGAGGATTGGTGGTTAGAAAAAGGTCCAGGAGGGCGGCGAATTCGCCCCTCTCTGAGATTCGAGTTGGTTTGTCTACAATTTGAGTAAGCCCGCAGCTGATGGCGAATGCAGTCTCTCTACCTTCGTTGTCGGTCTTGTTGTTATGTTTGAGCCAGTTGGTGTTGTGGGCATTGAAGTCTCCCAGAACGATTATTTCTGAACTAGGGTGATCAACCTGTATTGAGTCAAAAGTGGTAGCCAGTGTTGAAAAAAAGCTTTGGTAGGCTCTATCGCTCGGAGGGCGACAGACACAACATATAAACTTGGTTAATCCCATCGCGTTGAACTTGAGCCACATGACGTCAAGGTTGTTCGGTTCGAGTGTTTCCTCTCGGTGACATGAAAGGTCGCTTCGGACAAAAAGGCATATTCCGAACTTATGTCTAAATCGGGTATGTAAGTGGTAACCAGGATAAGGGTAGTTCACTGTTGTTGTTGTAGAAGATACTTGTGTTTCTGTAAGGGCTAGTATGTGTGGTCTATTTGCTTGTAGATGTTGGTGTACCGAATTTATGTTTGTATTTAGGCCTCTTCTTATGTTGCAGAAATCAATTTTAAATTGGTTCGGTATCTTTGCTGTCTGTGAAATGCGGAATGAAGGCTGGGAGCCCTTCATTCCGCGCCACCCAGCGCCCGGAGATCCGAATGGCCGGGGAGTTTACCTCCGGAATATTTTGATCCTGGAAGCACCATCATGTCCATATTATTATATTCCTACCGTGAAACTCGTAACCACCAGCGCGGAAACGGAACGTGATTCGGGAAAACCACTTTGTAATTACACACATCAGCGACTTTTTAAAAGTACCCAAGTCTTCATGAAATTTTTTAGTTTGTTAAATGTTAAAAAATAAGCATAAGGAAATATGATTAGCATAAACTATAACGAAATATTGCTATAAATAATTTGAAATATTTTTTTCTAAAAATGAAAACAGTATTTTTTGGGTTAAAGAGGTGTTGGTAGGATCCCGTGAATGTTTTAATCGATACTAGCATAATGTTTGTATTTGAAAGGAATGTTAGTTTTAAGAATATTTATCGAGAAGTGATTGGCGTCAGACAGTACTCTAAAGGCCAGTTACTCGTTTTAGACACTTGACGGTACGATCATGCTATAAGATACCCGCGTCATCGGCAAACACTGCAAACTTTCCGGTTTATCGTTATTTAAGAGATTGTTGACGCAAAGGGTAGGTTAAAGAACTCCTAGATCAGCTTGTTGCGATGCTCCAGACGAATGTACTTTACTTCTATGATGTTAAAAATATTAATTTTCCTGCCATGTGGAAGTGATCCATTCGAAGCGCAGTCTCTGACATTTCTAGACCTGGAATATTGTTCAACAGTCGTCAATTCTCATCACAATTAAAATTGTTTGTGAAATCATGTGTGTAGACCTCAGAAGCAGTACTCTAAGAAGATGATAAAACAAGGTCACTATGAAGGGCTTCGCCAAATTGTATTACGTACATTTTATACTAAATTGAATCGAATCAACGCTCATTTAAAACCATCACTTATTCCTAATCCTAAGAATATAATAATGCCATAAGATAAGGCTCTCCAAGTAAAATTAGATCAATTTACAATCATTTGTTCAACTCCCGACCAATGCCAAATCCACAGATATACTCAGACAGAAAAAATACTAAAACACCAACACATTTACAAATCTAAAACTCGCTCAGAGCGACAAAAAAGAACAATAACAACATAAAATTTCAAGCCAACACTGTATTCAAATCGGATAAAATGAAACATGTCTTAGTTCAACTTACTAATAAAAAAGTTGGAAGATGTTTAGCATTGACACCGTTAATTGCATGAACTTCTCCAGCGAATAATTGCAATAAGACACAAGGGTCTTACGTATGTTCTTTTTTAAATTTTGTTGCTGGCAGTTCTATAATTCAAAGAGATAGTGCATTATATCAAACCCTTCTCAGATAATATACCTTACTTCTTGTCAAGGTAAATGCTAGCATTAGCTTTTTGCCCAACAACTTCTCTCGTCTGTAATTTTAACGAATGTACAGGGTGGCGCATTTTGGATGCATTTACGGGGTTTCTCGGTAATTAGTAAAGATAGAAGGATGCGGTTTTCGCGACACCCGGCTATTTTTTTGTTAAACAAAAGATACCGTAAACACACTTTTCCTAGGCCTCTTCGTTTTTGAGCTACAGGGCGATTTTAAAAATGTTGTATTTTCGGGCACCCCTCGTATCTCGGCTACCTGATAACTTACAGAAAAGATAAAAACGGATGCTTATAGTACTTTTTACGTAGAATTCAGTGGCGTGCCCGAAATTTTTGCCGGAGATACTGTTTTTGAGATATAACCTAAACATCTAATTTTTTAAATGGAACACCCTGTTTTTTTTTTCGTCATTAAATTACTTTATTTTTTCCCATAAAAATGGTATATAACACTTAACATTTTCTATTTTTGGAAATAACAAAAAATTTAAAAATGGCGAATTTAATGTTATATTCTTCTAGTTGGCTATGAATTTTATTCAAAAATTCGAAACAATACTCTATACACTTTATTTTACTGATTGAAAAAATAACATATCAAGAACTAATTAAAATGAATTATTTTTATTTAAATTTAATAGTTGATAAAGAAACAAAAATCAAGAATTACTTGAATTTAATTAATTATTGATTATAGCTATATTAAGTATATTAGGTATAACAAAAACAACATTCGGTTACCTCTTATTTTCAAAGTGCAAGCAGTTATTTTCTAGACACCGCCAACAACGTTTTTCGACACTTCGCAATGTATTATATAAATGCAATCGTGTTACTTTCCTTAAACTATTCCTAAAACGTACTTGCAGTTCATTAACGTTATTACTTTTAACTCTATATATTTGATTTTTTATAAAACCCCAGAAGGAAAAATCTAAAGGCGTCAAGTCAGGTGACAGAGGTGGCCACCTAACAGGACCACTGGTGCCTATCCACTTATCATGACAATATCTGTTTAGAAGATCACCCACTCTCCTTGTATTGTGGCTTGGTGCTCCATCTTGTTGGAAGTAAACGTCATTGATGTGTTGGGTTTCTTCCAAAAGATTTTCTTGTAAAATGTCTATATATCGATCCGATGTGAGATTACCAGCAAACACAATATAAAAGAGGATTCTGCAGTTATACAGAGCACACATAAACATATTAAATTTATGAAGATTATCATACGCCATTTTTTACTTTTTAAATCACTGCTTTTTTAAAGCTGTCAAAAAATCGAATAACAATTAAATTTAACTTTTGTTTCCAAGGCCTACTTATGCCCTTTCAAGCCTAGTTTGTTTGCAAGCCGGTGTATTAAAATAACATAGGGTCATATTATGATAATAATATATTTTTAAGTAATTCAAAATTTGTATAGAGTATTGTTTCATATTTTTAAATACAATTCATATCCAACTAGAAGAATATAACATTAAATTCGGCATTTTTTAAAATTTTTACCATTTGCAAAAATAGAAAATGGTAAGTGTTATATATCATTTTTATGGGAAAAAATAAAGCAATTTAACGACGGAAAAAAATACAGGGTGTTCCATTTAAAAAATTATATGTTTGGGTGATATCTCAAAAACAGTATCTCTGGCAAAAATTTCGGGCACGCCACTAAATTCTACGTAAAAAGTACTATCAGCATCCGTTTTTATCTTTTCTGTAAGTTATCAGGTAGCTGAGACACGAGGGGTGCCCGGAAATACAACATTTTTAAAATCGCCCTGTAGCTCAAAAACGAAGAGGCCTAGGAAATTTGTGTTTACGGTATCTTTTGTTTAACAAAAAAATAGCCCGGTGTCGCGAAAACCGCATCCTTCTATCTTTACTAATTACCGAGAAACACCGTAAATGCATCCAAAATGCGCCACCCTGTACACATAGAAGGGATTCCAAGAATATTAAGTCTAGAAGTTATACGAAATAACAGTGCTTAAATATAAGTAAAAATAAAATTAATATATTTTTATTATGTTCAAAAGTTCGTCCTTCGTGGTATTTTAGTGTTCCTTTTCATCATAAATCGCTTGCTAGTGACTCGTAGGGTGGAATGGCTCACACTATTATGGTTTCGAATTAACTATAACTACTTTGATCATCCAGTTGAAGCTTTGCATTTCTAATGAGGGTTTATCACCCTATTTTAACTTAAAAAAGACAATAGTTGGGGATGGCACAACAAAAGAACGGATATCGTTTAACCTAGAGGGACACACATCGCTACGAAGTCTCTTTAAAAAAACTGCTTCAGTAAATTAGCGAATTCGGTGACATGACAAATAATGCGGAACAAGCTAAAATGACTCCCAATTGGGCCGTTACCTATGCGACACGAAATTAACACATTTGAAGATAATTTACAAGGGCCTAGTATAATGCTAATTTAGATAAATCTGTATTTACGCGAATTTATTTATAACTTATATTTTGTTTGAAAGGTGTGAACGCTTTTACTTAACTATTTGAATTAAAACAGCTTGAAACAAGCTCTAAATAGTTTCGTTGTTTATTTTAGGCATCTTAACAGGTACAATTACGACAAACTGAACACATAATTTTTTTCCAGTTTTACTATTTCTGTTTATTTTAAAATACCTTGTGTCGAAAGATTCTATATGTATGATTCTATTTACACCACACCGCGGCGTAAATCTAACAGTCCCAGTTTAATTATTTGATATTTCATCAATGGGCTCCTTTCACATTTTTTCTTAGATTTTTTTACACGTACTGACATATTGCTGTTCATATTAATGTAGGGCTACGTTTAGAAAAATAACAGGTTTTACTTAAGCAAAGTTAACATATTCGTGACATTATGAAATTTACCGGACACTAGTTGGGACTCAATTTTATTCCATTTCGTTGATTCTGTCCTTACATGTATTTAATTTAAATTAATATTTTTTCCTTTAGGTAATGTTTTTGTTTCTCATTTTGACTTATTGCAATAGTGATCTACCGGTGGATCACGATGAAGATGCCCAGATAAATGTCGATGCTGGCAAAATAATAAAATGAGAATAGCCATATGAAACTACGAAGGCAAGGTGTAACACGATTTGTTATTGCTTAACAAGCGGTCCATATGCCAGGTTCACTCAGTGGCTTCAAAAATAATAGGCGTGGGTCTATGACTTGTCAGTTAGTCGAAGACGCCACTAAATTTTAACTAGAAAAATCAGGGCAGTAAAGTTTAGAAACATACCCTAGATAAGAATATTGTGAAAATATATAGTGAAAATATATATCCACTTTAGCTTGCCAAAATGAACATCTGAATTCTAATGAAACTATTTATTTAAATATATAATTGTATTACTCATTTTTTTAAATCAAAAATTAAATTGCAGTTTACTTACCTTCTCTGAATGCGTAAATAATATTTAAGAGCTTCCGGTTAAAACAAGGCTGCGCGCCATGAACACGAGTCCGACATCGGATATCTGACGTCGGATATCCGGTTTATCCAGCACGTTTCTGGCGTCCGACTGTCCGACAAACGTGTGAAAGCTTTCATTTAATGTTACCTACCTCGCGATCGGATATCCGATACCGGATGATCTTATCCGGCATTTTTGCTAAAGGAAAACGAAATTTCACACAAAAACCTTTGAATATCCAGTTTATCAAAATAGAATCTACCTATTTTATACCACCAACCTATTTAATAGATAGGTGGTAAAATGTCACTATAGGTATAAAGGTGTCATAATAGGTTATAGTAATGTCAAATTTGGTAGTGTGTTTTCTCCTCGGTTTTCTCCATCCAAAGAACCTTGCAAACTCAAATATGATAAAACATGGAAGGAAGCATTATACAGGTTTCAGATTATTACTTTTTTATGTTAGATTTTGTATATTACTCGGTATATTATTGGGATCTAATATTTATTTATTAAAAGTCTCTAGTTTCCTTTTTTTCTTTTTACCCAAAAGATTTTGATTATGTTTAGAACAACAATTATTAAGAAAGAAGTGTATTTGAAATGCTGCAAAGAAAAATTTTTGAAACATCAATTTTTAGGTGATTTTTACAATTTTAAAAAGGCTGTCTTGATTTAGATAGTTTAACAACAGTTCATAAAGAAGAGACTTTTTATTGTAAATATCTAAAAATGTGTCTTCAAACTAATTAATCAGTTTTTTAAATATAATATAGGCTGTTAAAAATACGTCCACTACTTGTTCACGAGGATATAAAAGAGCCCCACGACTTAAGGAATTAATGAAATTGTAAGAATCTTCTACATCACAAGGTTCATTTAAAGTTAAATTTTCTTTGCAAAATTCACAACTTAATTTTTTTAAAACAATATGACAGCAATATCCACTTAAATAAGTGATTAACTGGCTTTTTCAGATGCTCTGCTGTGTCTTGTGAATGTGACATATTATTAAAAAAAAACACTATAAATTATTATTAAAAAAGCCTCTATAAACACATATAAACATTTTGCATTTCTATAAATGATGGAAAAAGAGCCTTTACCCTAAGGGATTACCCATGTTTCAATATTTCGTCTCGTTTTAGTTCATGAACATTGCATTACAGCCTTTATGAGACATAATTACACTAAATATCACTTACCCCAAAATTAGCTAACAGAAACAAATTTTATAAACTTGCTGTACACAATGAACGAGCACAAAGCAAACTCTTATTACACGAAAGCAACAGGTCAAGTCCAAACGTTTTGGAAAGCTAAAAACATGAACTTTAGGTCTTTTCGGCTAGTTTCCACCGCACAGCATTGTTTACATCAAATTTAAACACACCAAAGTACTGATATTATAAAAAAATTAACAGGAAAGCAATCAAAATCGAACAGAACAATAATTAAGAAGCCGGTCGAACGTCGAAAGTACGCCAACTGACAAGAGGCAGTGTTGCCTGATTTAGAGTTAGTTTCATACATTATTTGGGATGTAAACTATTTAACGTATATTTAGTTGGACTTTAATTTACAGCATTTGTTGAATGACATTTGAAATTATGTTTTTAAATGGAACTAACTAAATATTTATGCAAAATAATTAGGTAATTGCTAAGCCACATTTATTTTCTTAAAGGTTTTGATTCCGTTATGCTTCACTTTCTGGTTTTTATGTCATTACTTTTCGGATTTTAAATATTTGTTAATATTTAATATAACTATACTATAATATACCAAAGCAAACTTTTACATTAAGTTTCTAATATATTGTTAATTGTAATCCAAGACAAATATTTTACGTTTCTTTGAAAAATAATTTGTGGCAAACTACAGTGAGAAGTAGCCCAAATTTTGATAAAGCGCCCAATCTGGCAGCACTGAATACAGAATATATCGAAGATGGCGGATGGAAATTGACATTCCAGTGGCCCAGCGTGGCAATCAGCGTTAAAAACGCAAGTAGGCGCGATAAAATAATTAATACTTTTACTGGGATCCTCTTATGGCAAAAAAGTATAACCACTTAGGATGACGTCACTGCTAATGTTAATATTGGCTAGTTAGCCTAGTTATAGGAGGTAATGAATAGGTACGATATAAGAAAGCAGACGAGCTACAGTCGTTTAACGGTAAGTTCATTAGACAAAACGATAAGTGTAATAAAATCTAATATAAGAAAATAGACGACCTACAGTCGTTTAACGGTAAGTTTATTAAACAAAAATGGTAAGTAACGGTAATTGAAGCAATAAAAGATCATTTTCTATTTAAAGTTCTTCAAAGGTAAAATTGAAATAATAAAAATGGTGCGGCCTATTTGTATCTAGTAGATTTTTGCAGACTTGGAATCCACCGGCGTTTCCTGTGAAGCTACGCATCCCATGTGGTTGCAACACCTGGACAAAAGGCCTCTAATAGGCGAAATAGACCTGGAGAATTCTCTAGGGTAGCATGGAACAGGCCGCTGAAGGACTTCAGCCTCTGTCCCACGGAAGGTGTTCTGTCCCACGGAAGGTCCCTAGTTAAATTATAAATAATGTTAACTATTCAATATAAACACAATAACATGTAACATACTTTTTTTAGAGGAAATATGACCACATTATCAGTAAAATACTGTTATTAGACAATACGGCCGATAATTCGAGAAAATACACAGATCAGCAGGTTTGCCAATTTATCTCACCATAAAATCAGGCGGTAATTCGACCTGATGCATGATGGTAGAAAATATTAACGATAATTTCAGATTTCAAAGCTGGTCGTTTTTCTCCTCCTACATGCTTTGAGCGTACATGGGAGAAGGCCAACGGCCAAGGAACCCTTCAATTAAAAAAAAATACCTACGAACTTCGTCAAGATGGCGCTCCAAACGGAGTCAGGGCTTCAACCAACACGGAACAGCATTTATCAATACTGGTGGATTGCACGCGGAAGTATTGTAAGAAAAGTATCGACAACCCAAATCGACTTTTAAACAAAATCGCAGTACTGGATTTTGTAACATTTGCAACGCTACAAAGGATTAAAACGATCTGCATATTTGTTTAACGAATAATTGTATTCTAGTAAATTTTAAGTTTGTGTTATTTTGTCCCAATATAAGCCCCGATAAGGCTGGTTTGTTTAATACTTTTCTTGAATAAAAGTTCATTGTTATTGTACCTATATAGTTATAATCCTCAGGTAGTCAGTGTAGGTGTCAAGAGAGAAAATAGATTTAATTAGTATATGCAAAAGCTGTTTTTGATTCATACATCTTCGCGACGTATATGGTGCAGTACTCTTTATGTCTGAGTGTTAAAAAATGCAAATGATGTATCGTTTTCCTGACACGGGAAACTCTGCCTGTTTGTCGAAAAGCAGTTCAAGTTGCCCCTTAGGAATTTTTTTAAACCCTCAAACCGTTTATTTATTGTAGTCATATTTTCTTAATGCTAATGGGGACAAGTTATTGTGAAATCTAACACGCATAGATGTATCATATATTAAGCTATTGTTTTCCACTTTATTTATTATTATGTTTGTGTGTATGTATCTATTATAATTTATGTCGTTAGTTATTTCAAACAGTTTTTATTTATTGCGTTCATACCCAAATCTAAAATAATTACATAATTTTAGTGCTTTTCATAAAATGCAATGGAACATTTAGGTTTAGAATATATTTTGACTATAGTCGTTGATCTCCAACTTTATTAATAATTGCCTATATCTTTAATCCTCTCTTTGCTGGGACGAACTAACTTAATGCTTAATCGGGCAACTAGTCATCTCGTGCACGTGCTAATCTTCTACGATATAAATCTACCATCGTCAAAGGTTACATATCACTTACTCTCGGTTTTCCTAGATTTGGAAGTAAGTCGAGTATACAATCAATTAATTATAGTAAAATTAATATTTGATTACTAATTGTGAGAACCATATTTGATCTGCCTGCGTTTCACTATTAGCAGAAATCGGCAAATTAAAAATATCTTAGTGAGACATAGAGAATGGCGTAGTCAATAAAATACAGTCCAGTCTAAACTCAGCGTCAGTTTTATATATTTAAAACAAATAAAACGTCGTGCAGACCTAAACAGACCCTGTCAGAACCGCTACGAGAATAGCTGTTATTTTAATAATTTATTAGGATACGCACGGCTGGCAACCTATACCATTAATAGTAAGCCCTTATCGTCTTTGTGTTCACAAATTAACTATCTCCATTCTCTTATATTATAATTCTAACGTTTAGTGCTATTGTATAGCATCGACAATAATTTGAAAATGAAAATAAGTTTTTAGTTATTTTCCTTTATCTAGCTGTGAGCTGACCTACTTATATAAACGATGATACGAAGGTTTTACATTTGATATTCGGGGATCGATATTTATCAGTGTCATGTTTACACATGAACAAATACACATTAATTGCCTAAAACTTCAAAGGATAATGGAAATTAAATGGGCACATTAATCAATTAGCTAATTGACTCACAGAACGCGTAATGGGGATCCGCAATAAATTTAAATTTTCCTTTATTCCAGCGATATGTTTCTGTGTTCTCTCGACGAGCACTCTATAATGATGACTGCTGGATCAAATTAAGCCCGTCTTTGTTAAAATTCTAAAAATTAATTCAGTATTAATTCTTTATTATTTCACTCATTTTTCTCATTTTATTGTTTTTTTTTTAACTTATCATAATTAGCTCTTTTGCATTTTGTTCCTGAAACATGAAATGCTATTTATAGCCTAGCTCTGGGCTACTTTGCACACTTCTTTATGTTTTTGTAGCTTTTAGCCAACGTTTCGTTAAAAATTCACATACAAAACATAATTTTTGCACATTCTTAACTGTGCAAGGTTACCTTGGGGTCAAATTACTTTACATAACCAATAAAACCTTATAGATTCAATATTTCTGAGCAACTTGGTGCAAAATAACTTAGCATAGGCAGCTTAAGTTGTCTATAAGCTTATATTCTTCATTCACATATAAAGTGTTATCTATTTTTGGCCATTTTTGACCGAATGTGAAGCAATTTGCAAGAAAAAAAAATTGAGTTTTAAATTTTATTTTTATGAGTATTGAATCCAAAAGATTCTATTTGGACGAATTATTAGTTGAACCATCATCGAAATCATCCTCTTTGCTGCTGAAGCTTTCTGGTTCCAAGCTTGACTAGTCACCAGAAAAATTACCATTCCTTGTTAATCGTCGATAGCATCATACTGTTTTTTCTTAATTTTTGTCGCTTTTTTCCTCGTATTTGTTTCATCAGATGAGCCTACTACAGAATTTTCTTTTCGCTTGTTGTTTTTCACATTGACCTGGGGCAAGATGCAATTTTCTTTTTCACTGGGTCGAACTGAAGCTCCAAAACATTGATTTCTTTTCGAGAAACACCTTAAAACTGTCTTCAAGGACAGTGTCATAGGATTTTATTATCTTGTCCTTTAAAAGTTTCTCAAGAGCAATAGGGTAAATGTCAATCTTACATAATCCAGATTATAACTTGGACGCTTGATTCGGCTCGACTGCATCTATTGGCTTTTTAACAAGGTGGGGAAATGTTGCTTGTCCAATGACGTCTTATTCCTTTCCATGGGAGATTTTTATATTCTCTTAAAATATTTCCTCCAGGGAGATACCAGCGGCCTAAATAATGCGATGTCGAGAGGTTGAGTAATATGAGAACTGTTTGGAGGTAAACACACAAATCTGATTTAGTCTCATTGCAAGCTTGAATAATATCAACGATTATATGTGATGAGAAGTTATCCTCAATAAATTTTCCTTAAAAAATGGCAACATAAGAGAGAAGAACCACTCCTTAAATGCCAACCCGTCGAACCAACCGTTGGCAGTGCTGATAAACCGAGCTTTTGTAGGCCCACCTTGACACCAAGTACTCCAGATATTATTTGCTTTATAAATCCCAAATGGAGAAAGCACTGCTCCTGTTGCATTACGGGCTATCATAAAAGAAATGCTACGTTTTGATGTATTGAGATCGGTTACTGGGTATTTAGTGAAAATATATTTGTAACGGCCAGGGCAGTATTACGATTTTTAAGGGAACGATTTCCAAAGTACCTAACTAAGAGATTAATATCTTTATTTATTTATCAATTCTCGAATTTTTGTTCTATCTTGGCCACAAATCGTGTAGACAATACATAATATTGTTGTAGGATGAAACATATAAAACTTTCTCTAGGGCTATTATTCTTCAAATTTGGGGCAATCCTCCCTATATTTTACAAATAGTTTTTAATAATGTTGCGCAAATCAGTTTGTGTCAATAGAAAGCAAAATTTGCACATTGCTACCCGCTCGCTGGAAACGTTCCTCAATGCCTGCCATACTGAATGACCTGAAATATTTGCATTGACAGTGTTCCATCAATTCGCCCCCTTAAAGAAAACTTGACATTCTTTTTTATACGCGATCACACTACAACATTTTTGGATTCGCAGCGAGACATTTCTGTTTGATCTTTTTAATTTACCGACAGGCGACGGGAAACGTTCATTCACATTGCTGACCCTTCGCGCCTTCATAAAATCGCTGGAAATGACCGTCCACACCTGCGAATGGGGGCGAATCCTCAGCAATGCGACGAAATGGAAACCTTCGTTACAATGTGTCATCGGCTCTAAATGTTTATTCCACAAAATGTTTTGTTGGTTTATGAAAATTGGAAAAATACAATTACTCACCTTTGAAAACCATTTAGCAGCTAATTCGCATGCAAAAGTTCAACAATAAAACAATCAACACGTTTCTTACTATTGCACATAGATGATTTTAATTATTTTGGAAATTATTAGGTCGAAATAAAGTTCAAAAAATTTCTAATGCATTTGCTAGTTAATAAGCTAAAGACACTGCTTTTACAACAATATTTTTTTACCTCGTCATTGGTGCCTCTGGCGCAATCAGAAAGTATATTGTTTCTTTAGTTGTTTACTTGCTTGGTTTGATGTCGTTTATTTATGACTTTTTAAAAAGTATCTCGCGTAATTAGGAAGTGATATTTGAAACCAGGTTTGCGATGCAAAGTATTTTAAAAAGCCACGTGAATATGAGAAAAATTATTGTACTTTAACTACTGTATATAAATATTTTCTTTTTGTAAAACTGGTTCTCGTAAAGTGCCAAACGCGAGATTTACTCAGACTTATTTTTAAAATATGTTTTAACATTGAAAATGTTTCTGTTTTCCTAGTATAGGACCTCAAATCGTGAAAAAGTGCGTGCTACATTTGCCACACATGACGTCATATGCGTGAGAGATCGTGTTAGTTTGTTTATTTATACTTAAATTTGATTATAACGTATCAGAATCAATTTAAATGTTTAAAATAAATTGGAACTGACTGAAAGTAACCGAAAGATGATTGAATGACTAACCAAAACTAACGAAAAGAAACTAAAAGCACCAAAACGACTAAAACGTATCGAAATAGATTAAAAATATGGAAGTTAAAACTAACCGGAAATAACCGAAATTGGGTGACTAACCAACACTCATCAAAAACATTAAAATTGCTTATAACGTATCGGAACCGGTTCAAATGATTAAAATAAATTGGAACTAACTGAAAGTAACCGAAATATGATTAAACGACTAACCAAAACTATCCCAAAGTAATTAAAAGCACCAAAACCGGCTAAAACATATCGAAATAAATTTAAAATCGAAGTAAGTTAAATCTAACCCAAATTAACCGAATTTTGGCGACTAACTGAACTTTACCGAAAGTTGATTGAACGTTTAACCAAAACTAACCAATAGTAACTAAAATCATCAAAAAAATATTGAAGTAAATCAAACCTAACCCAAATTAATCGAATTTTGGTGACTAACCAAAAATAACCAAAAACACTAAAATTGGTAATAACGTATTGAAACCGGTTCAAATTGTTAAAATAAATTAAATCTAAATTAACTGAAGGTTGATTGAACGACTAGCCAAAACTACCCAAAAGTAACCATAGGCACAAAAAAGGCTAAAACCTATCGGAACAGATTAAGACTAGTAAGGTAAGTTGAAACTAACTTAAATTAACCAAATTTTTGCGACTAACTAAAGTTAACCAGCAACATTAAAGTTGGTTATAAAGTATCGGATCCAGTTCAAATGACTAAAATAAATTAAAACTAACTAAACCTAACCAATAGCTGATTGAATGTTTAACCAAACCTAATAAAAAGTAACCAAAAACACGAAAAAGGGTTAAAACGTATCGGAACAGATTAAGAATATTAAAATAAGTAACTAACCAAATTAACCGAATTTTGGCGACTAACTAAAATTAACCAAAAACGTTTAAATTGGTTATAACGTATCGGAACTGGTTTAAATGATTTAAATAAATTGGGACTTACCGAAAGTAACCGAACATTTATTGGCTGACTAACCAAAACTAACCAAAAGTAACTAAAAGCACCAAAATGGGCTAAAACGTATCGAAAAAGATAAAAAATATTGAAGTAAGTTAAAACTAACTCAAATTAACCGTATTTTGGTAACAACTAAAAATAACCAAAAGCACTAAAATCGGTTATAACGTATCGAAACCGGTTCAAATTACTAAAATTAATTTAAGCTAACTGAAATTAGCCGAGACTTGAACGACTAACCGAAATTGGCTAAAACATATCGGAACAGACTAAAAATATTAAGGTAAGTTGAAACGAACTTAAATTAGCCGAATTTTGCCGACTAACAAAATTTAACGAAAAACATTAAAATTGGTTGTAAGGCATCGGAACCGGTTCAAATTACTAAAATAATTTAAACCTAACTAAAGCTAGCCGAAAGCGGATTAAATGAGGAACCAAAACTAATCACAAGTAACCAAAAGCACCAAAATGAGCTAACACGTATCGGAATAGGTTGTAAAAATTTAAGTAAGTTGAAACTATCCAAAACGATTCAAATTTTTGAAACTAGCCAAAACTAACCAAGAAGATTAAAATATGATTATAACGTATCGGAGTCGGTTCAAATGACTAAAATATCTTGGAACTAACTGAAACTAACGGAGAGTTGATCGAACGACTAACCGAAAGTAACAAAAAATAACCAAAGCACCAAAACGGTCTAAAACGAATCGGAACAAGTTAAAAATATTACAGTAACGTTATGGCTAATTATATATTCATCGATTTTCCTATCTAAAAGTGAAGGGTAATTTTTTAGATCCTCATATCTGCACCTTCTTTATTATTATTTTTTAATTATGATAATGTTTATAATTTTTGTTAAAAATGTATTTCTTTAATTATATATATTATAAACACTTGTGTTTGTTTATTTACTTTTCTGCTTTTAGAAACTATTTGAATTTCAACACAAATCACATTTTGCGTTTTTATTCATCATTTTCAGTGTACCCCCGGTTGCATCTTTGCGACTGACTGTGAATTTTTATTACTATAATTCTTTTATTTAGCCATTCAACTTTTTGCCGCTAAAAAGTGCCACGTATAATGAACTTGATTTTTGGTAAGGAAATTCTCAGTACATAGACTCAAATTGTTTGCCATATAATGCGAAGGGAGCTCCGTGGAAAAACGCATATGTTTTGAGATTTGTTTTAAATAGACTAAACCTGGTAAAATATGAGGGCGATTTTAGATATCAATTGTTCGGTGGCTAAAATGTACAAATTTTGCAATCACACATTCGAAGAAGACAGCACGAGTGCCTGCAAAAATCTATTCAGTTTTCAGATCAAAATCAAAACCTACAAGAGCTTAACACAAGCAGAGGTGGACCATGCAAATCATTTACATATCGTGGCAACCAAAGAAAGGAACAACAAGTAATGCCTCTTTTGCAAACATATTCGACTGCTTATGTTCGCGGCTCGCAAAGATTTGAAGTCTTCTGGTCAAAGGAGATTTATGTATAGCTGCAAATCCACCATGATAACATTTGATTATTGCTAAGGTTATTATTTTTTCATAGTTTATCAGTTCCGCCGGAATTTATCTCACTATTTTTACTATAAAATGCCTGATTACCTATAGGATATGGCTTAATCTGTTGCCAGCTTTTCTTAAAATAAACTCAGTTTTAAAATAATGAGTAATTATTATTAAGTCAAAAAACGCAACTGGCGCACTTGGTAGGATTGTGAGCATACAGAAGTTTCGTGTAATGCCTTATGGAAGACGTATAAAACTCTGGTGATTTTTAAATCTCTACGGGACGTGAACCTGCAAGAGAATGAATATTTCTTTTTTGCAGCATCAGATTCCAACTCTAAAATCGAATTGGGGTAGAAAACCATCAATGGACTGTAAGTACATCTGAAGTTAAGAAGAAACCAGCTGAAAGAATTACCACAAAGGTTAAGCAAATCATTTCTGATACTATTTGACTACATTTCTCTCATTTTTGAGTTCAATTCGTTATTTTTATTAGTCGTTATTACTTTTCATGACAGCCCATAAATTATCTCATTTTAAGATATGTTTAAATATTCTCTGAAGAAAGGAAAACTGTTAAAAGAAATAAGAAATATAAACAACAAATTAAACAATTAACTGAGGAATCAAGTTCTGATTCCGTTTCTCTATCTGAAGAATCCTCCGAATATGATACGGGTAAATTTGATTTTGATTAATTAAACTTGAACCACTTTTCATACGTAAGTGAGTAATTTAGCTAGTATAAATTTAGCGAAAAATATGCCTAAGGAAACAAATTACCAACAACTGCGGCTATTTTTATATATTATTCCACATTTTGAGGGCGATCCATGCAGATGAAATGCGTACATCTAGTTTCAAAGCGAAAGTGAAAATACTAAAAAAAAAATAATATTTAGAGGTATTGTAGGCAAATTTAGGCTAAGCGTTAACTTTAATTTCGAGTCGTTTAGATTTAGATAGATGGTAAAAAGTTATGTATGTTCTTAAAGTTTCCTTTAGTGACCAAAGGTCCTTCATATGTCTATTACATGAACTTCATAACTTCTCACCCAATTCAAGAGAAAGTTCTTATAATTTATGTGCACGCTTAAAATACCATTGAAGTTTGACATTTTCTTTTATTATTAATGATCCTTTCATGTCAAACGAAGTCAAAAAAGGAATAACGAACAACTTGTATTTGTAACCTTTATAAAATATTTATCCCCAAATATTCAACTGCTGTTAGATTTCGACATATCCTAAATTTAGAAACTGCCAAGCAAAATTTTTTAGAGGAGATAAATTTAATTTCATTCGTAAATGATAGCAGTAAAAATAATCAACAAGCACTTCCTTTGCCAAACCTCAAGACACTATTTAATCAAAATTTCCAACATGCAAGCTTACAGAGATTCTCAAGCCAGTTTATTCAAATGAACCCCCGACCTGTTCCACCACAACGATTTTTCACTAATCAACAAGATTTTGGAAAAACATCTAATATTAATATCTGGAAACCTACAATTAAACCTATTCTCCTGAAACCAGCACCTATGTCCGTAGTGACCAAGACTACAAGACCAACTCAGATACAGTCAAGATCGGGTTTTCCAAACTTCCAACAGCCTAAGCCACATTTTTCTAATGCTCAAAGTAAACCACACTTGTCTGACTAAACACACAAAAACTCAAATTTCATGTGGAAGGATTATATCAGAACGTCGCTAACTTTACCGAGCAAACCTTCAATAAATAATTAAGTCAAGGTTTTGAGTCTACTGAGGAGCAGAATTCAATTCAGGAAGAAGACCTCTTTCATCCTCCTGGAGAGCTAGATTCTGAAGATATTTCAATATCTGCCTTCGTAACTGGCGATAAAATTTTTTATCCAGCTGTCCCTGGAGTGAGTCATACTTAGTAAACGGCATAGATAATCAATCGTGGTCTTCATTTTATCGAAATATCAAATCCTCATAAACCATTATACTTGCGAATCAATTCTGGAAGTCATATCTCACTCCTAAAACTTACATATAAGGAAATACTTTCCAAGCTTTATTGTCCGTTTGCCAAATACAATTAAAACATCATGCAGCCAACAATTTTCAAAATATGAAGCACACAATCCGTCTTTCAAAGAGTTTCAAACGAAAGAATAAATAGTATTCACCTTATTTGACTTTCATCCTTTCTTCGATGGATAAATAACTTTCACATACTTAAAAAAACATGGGTTCAATTTGAATTTACACAAAAATTAGCTCTATAGGGGCAATATCAAAATACCCCTACTCCAATGTTGTCCATCCGAGTATAACTGTTCTAATATAAACACTAAGTGAAAATAAAGTCCTTTATATCTGAAGGTATAGTGAGAGTTGAAAATGAATTAGCTAACCCAAACTACCAAGCCGAGATAGAAAACCATAATGATAGAAATTAAGTTGGACATTTACTAAGAATAAATCATTTACAAGAAGAGGAAAAGTTGCTGAAGCTTTAGGATAGTACTGAAGAAAGTGGACGCTATTGATGTCCCAAGATGGCGGCTATTTTAGACGATTAAATGCAAAGACCATTCAGGTCAAGCTTCCTATACCCAATATTGATGACCTTTTCGAAAAACTTGACGGATGCCAGTATTTTACCACCTTAGAGTTGGCAAACGGATTTCATTAGATATAAATAAACGCAGATAGCATAGAAAAAATCGCATTTTAGTCGAGCCATAGATACTATGAAATCCCAAGAATATCCTTTGGATTAAAAAACCTTGTCTATATGGATGACGTAATAACATTGTCAACTACCTTGGATCAACAAATTCCAAACGTGAAAGATAACTTGAAAATGTGACTTCCTGAAACAAGGAACAGCATTTTTAGGTCACATTATTGCTATTGAAGACATAAGATCGGTTTAAAAAAAAATAGACTCAATCATGAAAACGTCTGCCAAAAACATATAAAGAGATTAAAAGCTTTTTAGGAATGGTAGGTTTTTATAGAAAGTTTATCAACAATCCGGCAATGATTAAAGAACCGATGACTTTATGCCTTAGAAAGGGTAAACGAGTTAATCACACAACAATTTATACAAGTTTTTTAAACATAATCCTTTATAAATGAACATATTTTGATGCATTCAGATTTTTCTAAAGTATTTACCTGACAGCGGAGGCTAGCAAATATGTAATTGGATCTGTGCTCAGCCAAGAAGAAAAACCCGTCTGGATGCGAGCAGAACTCTAAATCAAAATGAAATGAATTATTCGATAACCGAAAAAGAACTACTAGTCATTATTTGGTATGTTAAGTATTTTCGACCATATATATTCGGACGACAGTTCAAAATTAATACTGACCAAAACCTTTATTGAACACATAGAAAAGAGTCCTCAAACTGAGGGAATTGTTATTCCAACTTTCATATGTGGCAAAAGAATATTACTTTGTGTGAGGGGTTAGCTACTTGGAAGCTACCTCTATCAGAATATGATTATGAAATAGACTATATCAAAGGAATAGTATATCCAGAAACATCGAATTGACGACAGAAACTCAAAACACCATCACCCTACTAACAAATATTTCAATGGTTAACGAAATAAGAGGTATTGACAAATTTACACGAGAGTTCCTACAAGAAAATCACGTAACCACGATACACTCAGCTGACGAACCATCACGACATTCTTAACCGTACTGCCAGAAGTGATCAGAAAAATATCTTAAGGATCTATGGTTCGACGAATAATTAAGGGAAATATACAGTGTATCCAGAAACTCTACCGACCAACTTTAAAAGATGACTCCCCATCAAAAAATAAGAAGAATAGTTATAAAGTATGTTTATTATTATAGGTCCGCAAACGCTTCCTTTCCATGATACAGGGTGTCAAAAAAATATTTTGCTTCTTTAATTTATAAATATCTGGAAAATGATTCAATAGAAAATTATGAAATTTAGTACACGGATTACTATGGTAAAAAGCAATTACACGCATGCTAGATTTATAAAATAATTTTAGTCAGTGGCGTAGATTCAGGGATGAGAGGTAAAATTTTTTCTCAAAATTTCGAAGCCTATGAATTAATTTCAAAACTTTTACTATTTTAAGGTAGCTTTTTCTTTTCCCGAAAGAACTGACCTCTTCAACTTTTCTCGTAAAGTGTTTCGTTTTCTAATTATTTTATTTTAACTTTTAACAGAAACCCGTCAGTTTTATTAATCTTGGATTAAAGAAGAAATCAGAGAGTAAAAGTAACAGAGAAATAGAAATACATCTAAATAAGTATGTATATGAACTGCTGTTATGCTATTGATGTCGTTAGAATAGTTCCTCTTAATATATAAGTAGGCGAACTTCAACTTTTTTTTAATAGGCTATGATAAAAATGGAATAAATTTTTGTTTCATATGTATTTGTCAAACTATTCTCAGTTTCCTTGAAAACAGTTTTTAAAATTTAAAAACGAACTGTAGTTTATAATATGTCTTATTTAAAAATGGTCAATTTTAGTAATGAGGAATATGCTCAGCTCATATGTATTTCGTATATGGCGAAATGCAATGTAATGCCAGTGCAGCGCACTCAGGTGCGCAGAAAATTTTCCTGAGCGACGACATCCCTTCCACACAACGTTTACCGTAGTTCATCAAAGAATTCGAGAAACAGTATGTGTGATTCCAAAAAATAACGAAATGGGAAGACCCGCTACATTAGCTGTAAATAATGATGAATTCATCCTGAGCACCAGCCTCAGGAAGATTTGCTGCGGTGCATCAAAATGTCTCAGAATCATCTGTATGGAATATACTGCATAAAGAAAACCTGTATTCTTTGAATTTTCAAAAGGTTCAGGCTCTTTTAGAACGTGATTTTCCTGCTCGCCTAGAATTTTCTCATTGGCTACGAAATCAGAAAATTGAAAATGCCCAGTTTTTTCACAAATTCTCTTTAGCGATGAATCCTTATTTACAAAAAATGGAATATTCAATATGCATAACGCACATTACTATTCATATGTTGGAGAAAACTCACATGTTATTAAAGGAACTCACCATCAGCAAAGATTAAGGTTGGGTTAGTTTTAGGTTAAATGTGTGGAAAGGGATAAGAGAAAATATATTATTATGTGCTGTAGAGTTGCCTGGCGAATTAAACGCAGATCATTATTTACGATTCTTGCAGACTAATTTACCAAATTTGTTAGATGAAGTACCTTTAAATATCCGTCAAAATTTTTAGTATATGCACGATGGCTGCCCCGCTTATTTTGATCATACATTTGGAAACCAGTGGATTGGAAGAGGTGGTCCAGTTGCTTGGCCTCCTAGGTCCGCAGACCTTAATCCTTGCGATTTTCTATTTGGGGATATTTACAATCAGAAGTGTATGCTGTACCGGTAGAAACTATAGAAGAACTTTGGAAAATAATTCAACACAGGTGCGGGGGATAGAAATAATACGCGAGTATGTCGACCGATTCGCCGTTAATTATCAAAGAGATTGAGACTATGCATAGCATCAAATGAGCGTCATGTCGAACACTTTTGTAAATATCTATTTCCCCTCTTAACTTTAATTTTATTGATTTGCAATACATTAATGTTTAGTAAGAAATTGACCATGTTTCTGTAAAAATAAAACATAATTTTTGACACCCTGTATCATTGGAACGAAGCCTTTGTGGACATATGTTTATTTGAACTATTCTTTTTATTTTTTGGTGACTCTTAAAGTTTGTCGGTAGAGTTTCTGGACACCCCGAATCAAATATATTATATCCTTCGCAGAAGATTTATGGAGGAAGACCCCAAAGAGTTTAATGTATATTTAAAAAATGGTACTTATCACTTCGATTTTCCAAACAATGAGGACGAGAAATCCTTCATTAAATCCATAGAAGAGAAAATATTTCAAAACCATTCAGGGGGGAAGGATTGTCCCTCTCAGTAAACAGATGTAATTTCGTCATCGAATACGGATCATCACGTCTACAAAGGCCATCGAGCGAGGAATTACAACCACTGTAAAATCAATGAAGATAAATTATTATTGGCACACTATGAAAACCAACCATATTAATAATTACACTAAGTTTATCGCAAAAATCCAAATACTAACCAGTTCATATTCGAGCCAATTCCATCGGGACCAGGACATTTTGAAAGTATTCATATCGATACTATCTCAGTTTCAAAAGAAAAATTCTTGATATTAATAGAGACATTTTCAAAATTTGCCCAGGGCTATAACATTTCAGGTATAAATTGAATCAATGTCCTCGATGGATTTTTGACCTTCATTTTAGATTACGGACTACTCTATATTACTGAAGCAAATTAGGTTTAAAACTCAACAAAACCCAAGGGAATCATTAAATAATCTTGTATAATATTCTTAATTCATTACAATAATTATATTCATTCTGTTAGCGACCATACACCTTTTGAAGTAGTAACTGGTAATTTTAATTCAAAGGGCCCATTCGATATTAAAAAGGAAATATCATCTCCAAATAAGTCTTTTAATAACTGCTATTATTCCTTTCCGGGAATACAAATGATTTTTGAAAACAACGGATTAATTTTCCTAATTCACTTTTCAATTTTATTGATAGAATTTACTTATTTTGTAAATCGCGCTCCAATGCAAATAGCATAATTTCACCCCAAAACTCCTCTGAATAGGAGAAATGAGTTATTCCAGTAACAGGAACAACCCTGTGAAGAGGTTGAAGGCACCTTCTACAGTGTAAATCGACTACAAACAGAAGAAGATTGATTATATCCGAAACCAGGCAAATAATTGATCCAATATTCCAGTTCACTAACCAGCTTACCCCGCATTATCTATTACTAACCACACCAAGTAACATGATATAACAAACTGAAAAGTGTTCCGGTGAGAGACATCACGAATTAAGCCCGGGAAGCTGCTTCATAGATCTTCAAGACAGATGTGATCTTCTAGTGGAATAAGAGATGTTCATTGCTGGCAGCGTAAACATTTTTCCACCCACTGTAATTCAATTGCCTCAACTTAACGTGTCACTGATACCAAAACTTCCCAAAACAGTGAAACGCTCTGCCTTAGATTTGGATGGAATTAACAATTTAACTGCCAAAATTAATTTGTATCATGAAATGAATATTCCAGAAGATCCTTTCGCAACTATAGATGTTAACGCCTATTTGGGTACACATCCTTTCTATTTAATCGTTTCGATTACTATCTTTTTAGGAATAACATGCTATTATAGGACATGTCAAAGTTATCTGCAGCCACTTTGTAGAAGAAGGACCCAGAAGAGTGAAATCGAGATGGAAGAGCAGCCCTAGTAAATGATCCAACAACTGATGTACCTTAGCCACTAAATCCAACTCTAAGACCCATTCTCCGTCGGGAGGAGTTATGTATTGTTGCAAGTTCACCATGATACGCCCCTGGATTGAAGAACCCAAACCTCTGATAAGTTGCGGCGTTAACATCTCTAGTTCCTTATACATCTGAATGCCGCATTTTATCTTTTATTTATTAACTCTAACTTTGACTGATAATATTTGAAATAATGTACTCATTGCATTTTATTGAACGTTATCTTTTTCCACTGTTATTTATCAAGGATGAGAACTTTTGATTATTGTTAAGATTGTTATTTTCTCTTAGTTTCTCAGTTCCACCGACATTTATCTTATTATTTTTACTATAAAATGCCTGATTACGTATAGGATATATCTTAATCTGTTACCAGATTTTCTTAAAATAAACATAGTTTTAAGTTAATGAGTAATATTAAGACTAAAAACGTAACTGGAGTGCTTCCAATATAGTTAAGAAAGTTTCTGAATAAAGATCAGAATTAGTTCTTCTGATAGAGATACCAAGTATATCACACAAAAAGCACTTTTTCTTTTTATTGGTATCAAATTAACCAAAAAATCTTACATTTTAATGCAAAAAGGGGCAAAAATCTGAAACGCAAGCTTCTATCGAAACTATAACATTCTACTTCAGGGCAAAACGGAGTGTTATCTGGAGATGAAAATAGCATTGTGATTACAGAAAAAAGTAATGCCCATTTCCACTAGCTGTATTAGGTATTTTTTAACGCTACGTAGAGAATAACTTTAGGCTAGGAGTTCATTTCGTTTTCACCAAGCTTAATCTTTCCCTAAACCTGCTGCTCTAAATTTAGTGGCCGAAAATTCTTCACCTAAAGTGTTACTTAGTAAGGGAAAGTACAATCTAGCTACGTTTTTCAGTATGTTTATTTCATGTTTCGTATTTTCCTCATCAAATAACGCTAGTTTTTCTTAAATCTTCCTTAATTTTCTCGTTTTTTTTAGGTGATTCTACCGGGTTGCACTGTAAATTCGGGGATGCTGTATTGAATTATCTTCTATACCAATGAATTGGCAAGACGAAAAATACATAAGGCAATAATTTTACCACATTTCAGCTATTACAGTCTAATAACATATTTGCTAACTAAGAATGAGAAAGAATTAGTATCCACTGTTAAAAAAAAATCAGTTATTCAGTATTTTTATTAGTGTTTTATTTGCTATCTACTCTTCTATTCGGGTACATATTTGCTTAATTTTTTTTGTCTCAAATATTATTTTTATCGAGAACTAATTATTTTGAATCATACATATTTCATTAGAGAATTATTTTTTTGATTTATCTGCAAGTTATGTAATAAAATCACGAAGAGAGCAAAACAACTGGATAATGGTGTTGTGAGCAACAAGAAGAATAATCGTCCCAAACTTTTCATTACTAAAGAAAAGCAGCTTCTTTACTCTGAAGAAATGGATGAAAATTCTCAGAGATGTGACGCAAGAGACATAGATAACGTAAGTATAACGAGTATTCAAATAAATAAATAAATTCAGATAATAATAGTTACATTCTTTAAAATTCTTGCCTGTTCATGAACTCAGTGATCGCCATTTTGGAACTGAGATATTTAACATATTTTATGGACTGATGAAGCTATTTTACAGCAACATACATCGCTTTAAAATGGTTAAAAGAACGGACACATTAAAATATGTGATGCAGCATTATACGTGATCGCCCGTGTGATCGCCTGTTCGACCTACATTTTTCAATAGAAACGCCAACGATGGGCGATACTTTAGTTTACTTATCCACGAAATTCAAAATTTAATAAAAAAAAGTCTTGCCTGTGCTTCGCAGAGAAGAGCTCGTGTTCCAGCAAGACAGTGTACCGTTTTACACCGTAGCACCCCCTATCGTGGAACACGGAAGTATACTATGGGCCGTTTATAGGCCCGACCTAACGCTATTGGATTTCCGAAGCTTACACCTCAGGCTAAATTTATTTTTATGGATATACTTTTGCGACCATTCCATTATTTTTGACAACGACGGCAGTTTAAGAATGTACATAGAATTTCCACATTTCCAATTTATTAATAAGACGTTTTTATTTTATTATGTAGTTTGGTTTTGTTACATTAGATTAAGCGGCAAAAATGAGATTTAATCCATTATCTAGATCCGAATTGGTGCTTTTCATTAAAAAATGTTAACGAATTAAGCGATATTTGGTCACATCACTTTATTCCAAAATATAATTTATTTTCAAAATTTGTAAAAACATGGTAAAGGTTTTTAATAAAGGATACCTATCTCTGCTATTCAAATATAGAAAGTGTCAGTGCTATAATGGAGAAGCAGTGTCAAAACAAAATTTTTCTTGAAGTTGCGTTTTGGCGCATAATCCTTTATTTCATAACGCGGTCCGAATATAAAAAAAATCCTGGAAATTAGGGTAGGTGTATCTCCTACTTTTTTTTTATCATAATATATGAAGATAAGATGTAATTATGAAGTACTTTATTAATTTTTGTACTTTTTAGATCCCATTTATTTCGTGTTCTTATTTAAATTATAGATCATTTAGAATGAGGTAACCACCACCACATTTTTCATCATAACGTTGATTCTCAAATATAAATACAATGAGTCATCCGTTTCTGACCCAGGTTCAAGAGATGAAAAAAAAAAGGGAAAAGCTTGCTATTGTTTTGACTTAAGCGCTGCTTCACATATCTATTGAATAAATTAATTATTATAATAAACAGTTGTGAAAATTAGTATAGGATTGAGACTTCTACGGCTTGGTAAGTCGGAAATGTGGCAGGTACCTGCAAAAGCACATAAGTGCAAGCAATTTCAGTTCTCGAAAGTCTTATTGTACATGTGATTAATTTCTACGTGACCATTCATTATCAATGGTTAAGCAAATCAGCTAGATACTTTCATCTGATAAAAATATCGAATCATTAGATACAAATAAAGAGATACTAAGAACATTTAATTAATTAAAATCAAACTTCCCGACCGCATCAGAGTTAAATTGGTTAAAGTTTTTGCAATTTGACATACCGAAGTAATTCGCAGACTGTCAGTCAGGCACTTAGTTAAAATTACGTTTTGGCTGATGCAGAGTTGGGAACTAATTTTGCACCATTTCCATACATTAGCGGAAACTTAATCGTATAGGAACGTGTCTGGCTTTAACCCCGGCACCTGCTTAAGGTCTTAAAAGCTTATATAGGCAAATAAAAGTGTCGGTTTCATATTACTTATGAAAGTGAGAAAGGTAGGATAAAGAATTTGTCTAGGGTTTTCTTCGCGCATTGGGAATTCGCCTCCGGTTTTTCGAAGGGTAGTAAGATGTTTAATGTAGCGCCAAATATTTAAAGCACCACTCAAACAAATTGCAAGTGTTATTTACAAAGACAAACAGTTAGTTAGATTTTGAAAGACTCTTGTTCGTCTGTGGAATTGCTCACATATTTCTTAATAATCATTTACCTCTAGAATCAAGACCAATTTCAATATCCTATAATTCTATATCTAATATTTCAGTGAAGACAAAAAAATAAATTCAACTTTTAAAATATTGCCTTACAAACAGGTTTCCTTCATATTATATTCATCACTTAATACACTATCTTAACACAATCTGCTGCCAAATAAAAAACGAGTGAAAGGCTCTAGGTAGCCCCTAAGTCACGTTTTACCTGGTCTAAATTAATGGTGCCATCTACAGTGGATTTATTTTCGCATAAAATGTCCTTAAATACAGTATTTAGCATTTAACCATGTCACAACATCTACTAGATTTCATGTAAAAAGTGTCTATGTGTTAAAAAAAGGTGTGTGCTTAAAACCGCACGGCAAAAGTGAAAACTTTAGCAGAGCGATATTGAAAACTATATAAAATTAAAAACAGTTCAGACGCGGTAGAAGTGAAACCTTCATAAAACTAAACCAAGCGATCACCCATCCAAGTACTAACCATGCCCGACGTTGCTTAACTTCAGTGAACGGACGACAACTACTTTTTACTTTGTACTCTTGGCAAACATGTAACTGTATACTGTGTTCTATCTCATTCTTTCGTAGGCTACATCTTATATATCTATATATTTTTATTGGTGCCGCTCTTCGCACTTAGTTTCATCGAGTCTCAAATCAGTCGCGTTCTCAGCCAGCTAACGGCGGTAATGAAGATTTCACATCAAATCAAATTACGCCGTTGAATCGCTACGAGACGCGCATGACGCGGCGCGTCGTCTCGTAGTGATTCAACCAGTCCGATTCTGTTTAGTTACAATTTGTTATGCTATAATATTATTGTGCAAAAATGACCGATAATAGAGATAGCATGTCTACGGTAAGTTGTTGAATTTTTGAAATTGTGTGTAAACTTTGGTAGAATAATAAATTTTAGACCCTTATTTAGCGGACGAGAATGAAGAGTGGGGCTTCCTACTGATAGTGAGGTTAGAAACCCTCCTAAGCATAAGTTCACAAGTACTTTGTTTTGTACTTTGGCTTCGACCATCTATGTTGCATAATAAATAGAAGAATAGAATACAGTGTCTATAAACAATCACTTATACAGAATATTTTCGAATATATACGAAGTTACACGTTTTTTACATTAAAACTCTGGCTGAAAGCACCGAGATCAAAATTGTTACCAGTTTGGTTCAGATGAAAGGTAAATATATTAGAATTCTGAAAATTACCAAAGTATTTTTTCAGTAACAACAATAGTATATAACAATGGGATAAACTCTATAAGGGAAAAAGCGAGTTCTGAGACAATCTAGAGATCAAACGGATATGCCTGAATTTTGCTGTAAGTGCAAGATAAAGCTTATTGATTCATACAAAAAATATATAAAAATTTCAAAAACCTGAGGAGCCACACTAAACACAACCTTTATTTAAGGCACTGCATTACTTCAAAACCTGACGCCCGTCATTTAAATGAAAATGTACCGCCGAGAGATGTATTATTCAAATATAAATAAGAAAAATCTATTACCGTTTGTAAAATTTTTTTGTCTGGCATTACGCGGAATAAAAAGGGACAAGCATATTAAGAAAAAAGGTACTAAACTTTGAAGTGCCAGATCTAAAAGATATCAGGTTAAAACGCTGGATGCCCAGCAAACAATGTATATCGGTAAACAATCGGCCGAAAGCCGGCAGCAACTGAAAACTGCTGGCATCGGCGATTCTCCTACTTCCCCCATCGGGCAAATTGCGGCTATGCCGATTAGGCGTATCGTATAAACGGGTGTCAATTCGAGCGTCTTACCAAAATCGGTGTGTAGCCGGCAACCCGATTGAGAATACTATTTTGAAATTGGCGCCAGTTTTTGTCGGTGGCGCGTTAAGGAGTGACGACCATTGCTGGAATTATGACAATTTGACAAATTGAGAAAGCAAAACAAAACGAATACGAAATGGCCGTCAACCTCCAGGCAGCAGGCATAAATTTTCGATTCTCCGATAAAATTTGTCGTTTCCAGGGTGTTTCGGTTTGAGTAGGCATAATTCACATTAATAGGGTAAGTTTTTTAGTACATATGTATTTATTATTTAAAATCAAGAACATTCTTATATTCTCTAATTATTATGCATCATACTTTTTATACATAACCATCATTATGCTCCTTTAAAGAGAAGCTAGCTACTAAAATGTTTGCTCCAAAGACATATAAAATGTCTTTGCATGGTTTGCTCCCTTGAAATAGCGTTTTTACAGAAGTAAACCGGAGCTACCCAAAACTAATAGAAATATTGATTTTAAGTAGATTGTGTCAGCCGTGCAATAGATACATGTTAGGAGCCAGTTTCCAAGGAGCTGACCTCGCCATCATTCTAATATAATTTTTCTGTGTGGTCTTTTTCAGTGACAAAATTTAAAAAAATCTGGTGATCAGTAATTAGGAATTCTATGTGTTTTATTATAAGCATACCTACCTAGGTAGGATTCCACCAAGGACACTGACTCAATGCAGACATTGCAAACCCTAAAAGTCCTAAAACCAATACAGGGGATAAAAAGTACTCCTTTTAAGGTGCAAGATGAGTGTGTTGGTACACAGAGCTCACAAAGTCAGCTTGAGCCAATTCCAGAAGGTACAACTTGTTGTAAAAAAACTTGTGTAAGTGGATAACAATGGATCAATATTTATTTTCCACATACCTATTGATAAATATTATTTAAAATATGATAATAAAAAAAAAATAACCTTTTTATAATTATTATGTATTGTAGTAAGCAGATCCTACTTCCCTCAATTTTTATTTTAAATTTATTTAAGATGATTCTATTTTAATAAAATATTATTTTATAGTTTTCATGATTGAGATACTAACAAGATTGGAGCTAATGAAAACTGATATAAAGTATTTGATTGCAACCAGTAATGCAGGACCCTCATCTATAGGTGATGAAATGAGTTTTAAGTTTCAAAAAATAGACACCATTGAAGGATTAATCAGGTTCACCGACGAATTGTCTGAAAAAGAAGTATTTAAAAAATCGGTAAGTCCTTCCTTTTTTGAATAATTTAATACATCTTACATTTTTTTATATAGCTGTGCTTGGGATTATAATTTTCATTTAATTTCAGGGATGGGGGAAGACACGACGAAGCAATATCAAAACAACTTAAATTATTTTATATTCTATTTTTGTTAGATTTTGTACCAACATTATATACTTTGTAAATTTTGTATTTAAATTATCACTAATAATAGTTTGATGATGTTCATCACGCATTAACACAAAAAGTGTCTACACAAGTTAAAGTTAAACTGTGTTGTAATAACTTTAATAATAGATGGAGTACATAACATTAATATAATGTATATACATTATTTTGTTTTACGTATTTTTCTCTCATCTTTGTTTTTAATTATCAGGGCCTGACACCAGATTCTAGTTTAAAAGTGCAAATAGGTATATAAACACTATTTATCCAATATTTTCAACGCTTATTACTCTTTTTGCAAGATTTTGCTTCCAAAATTGTAGAATACATAATTTTTCGGTGATAACTAGAGCGCGGATGTGGACCTATTTTGACTGAAAAATATATATAATTTTTTTATATTAGTATATATAATAGATATAACGAATAATTTATTTTTTGAGAGTAAAACATATAAAAGTGTTTTGGTATTTGAACCTACCTGTTGTTTCTCACGTTTCAATAGTGTAATGAACCTAATGCAGCTTTATGAATTAAACTACAAAATTTACTTTTTTATTTTGGTCTACGTGGAGTGTCAATGAAAAGGACTCAACATAAAAAAGCTGAAATATTTCAGTAATCTGTCACTTACTCTATTTGTGATTTTTTTTTTCAAATTCATATGCGTGATTGCCAATAATTTACTTTCAGATTGATTTTCAAGAGGAAAAGAATAAGTAACAGAAAACTCTCTTGGCCAAGGAATATATTAACTATTTAATTCAAAATGCCAATGTTTTCACACATTCATGTACTTATAGTGCAGGGCTAGATATATTTATACTATTTGAAATAAAAATTATAATTTATTATGTTTCCCGACATCTTAAAAAAATTAAATTTAAATAACTAATATATTCCTTGGCCAAGGCAGCTGTTATTATTTTCTTTTCGATGAGCATTTCACCACTAAGGGTAATCCTGTGTATTCTGCATCGGTTAGAAGTCGCTAGACGGTAGCTTAACATACGGTAGTCAACCGGCAAGTAAAAGCTAACTACAGCTTGCCGCTATCGGGCTGATCCGGTTAGTATCTTAAAATCTCCGGCAAAATGTCCTGCTAAATACTGCCTGCCGCGGGTGCATATACGAACCGGGCCAACACCGTATGCCAGCAGCGGGAAGAGCAAATCATGTCGGCATTACGACATACGGCCGGGTAACGGCCGATGAGAAATTGTTTGCTGGGATGGTGCGTATGTCAGAATTACCTCAGTGTAAACATTCCCTTACCTTACCTAAAATGTATGTATTAAACGGAGTCTGCTATGACTTGACAGTCTTGATGCTTATCAGGGTAATGTTTGCAATAATGCAATTGTCGTTTAGTGCAACCTTTACTTCCTAAAAAATCAGTTTCTGCATAATATAACTTTTTATCCGATTGCACGAAAAACGACACCTTTCCGATGTGTTTTCTCACCGCAAAAGTCATGATTCCAGTATATTGTATTCCTTGCTTGGCAACATGCAATAACTGTACAAGAATAGAAAATAACAGTCCGGGAATATAACATTTCTGTCATATATAACGCCTTGTTTGTCAGATCTGACGTCTATCAAAAGTAACATTTAGCTGTAGTTTCCGTAGCTACGTAATAAAATTCAAGCTCGCTCGATTCAAAACTTGATATTATGTTGAGTTTAAATTTAAAACACCGTTTTTATTTACAGTAATATTTGGCTCTATTTATATAAGTACGTATTCTAGTTAATTTCGATCGGATAAAAAATAGTATGTGCAACTCGTAGGAAAAGCACATTCCTGGACTCCTGTGTTGCTGGCCTCGGCTGCGCCTCGTCCAGCAACTACCACAGTCGTCCAGGAATGTTTTGCTTTTCCTCCTAGTTACACAATATACTATTTTGGCAATCAAGAAGTCGTAGTCATTTCATACCTAAGAGCTCTTTCACACGAGGATTCTGGCTACGAGATAAGCGTATCCGAGATACATAATCGGGGTCGAAAACTTGAACTACTGCATCGAAAATATCCTGCGTCTATGATATCTTCTCCGTTGCAAAAGTATCCATGTCTAAACAGGTCCATATATCGTAATAGTAAATTTGTATGCGGCATACGCATTCTGCATCCGGGCAACTCAGCCGCCGCCGATCGCTGAATGCGTATGCCGCATCGCGATACTGAATGCGTCGTCCATTAGAATGTATGTTTAACCTAATCTTGGATATGCGAATCTCACATACAGTATCCTCTTGTGAAAGCGCTCTAAAGGTAAATATATAACATAATTGGCGACAAGCTCTGTGTAGTTACCCGCATGCCTTTGAGAAATTAATTTCCAAAGCGAGTGTCAAGTTGTTGAAGTCGTCTCCAATTAGATCGAGTGCCGGATCTTTAGTCAAGTCTTGGTAAAGTCCACGTCAAGTTGTCAATTGGTTTTCAATAAATGTCAAAGTAAAATGTTTTTAATCGGTAAGATAGGTAGTTTAATTTGAAGGAAAACGAAATAAAGTCTTATTTGGATAGGTTAGAGCAGCTTTTTAAGTGCAATGTTATCAGAGTTGAAAGGAAGAAAGTGTCTCTGCTACTTACCTTAATATGGAGTCCTAAAAGACCTGTTAGCACCAACGTTGCCTAGTGGGAAAAAAATCACGACGAGCTGTTAGAAGAATTAAAAGAAGATTGATTATTGCTGAAAGATTTCGATTCCACACCGCATATCAAGAACAACACTAGGATATTAAAACCTTTTCTGCTCGATTGAAAAGTCTTGCTAAGTTTTGTGACTGCATGCATTTTAAATGATTCACCAAGAGATAGATTAGTTTGTAGTTTAAAATCTGTGAGTATTAAACAGAAAATGGACTTACTTTTGAAAAAGCATACAGTACTGTAGTGACTGTAGAGACATAGACTGTGCAGAAGGTGGATTGAAAGCAATGCGTTCCGAGTCTTGTCAAGTAAATAAAATGTTTTAAAAGCCCTATAAAAAACAGTAACAGAAGTCAATCAAGGTCTAATCAACAGTCAGGTCAAACAACTCACTAAGAAGCAAAGTGTAAGATTTCGATAACATTAAGTGTACTGCAGTAGGATGGAAGTGTTTTGGCTATGGTCAATTGGGTTATATAGCAAAATCGATGCTTTGCGAAGCAAAAGTACGTGAGTTGGACGAAATCAAGAGGAGGAGGAGTCAGGAGAGTCTGATGATAATTTGGAATTAGGTTTGTTAGATGGGGACATGGATGAGTGTATCATAAAGTCTATAAAAACTAGATTTAATGATATTTTAAAAGTTAAAATGATCTTAGATAATAGGTGTGTAAATATGGAAGTACGTTCTGGTGCTGTTTGTTCTGTCATACATGAAACTAACCCAAACTATAGAGAGTTGTCTTCCAATCTTGTGTTAAATCCTGTTGGATTTAAGTTACGAGTTCTTGCGGGTCAGATGGCAGTAATCTTGAGCGAATTTTTTATGCATATCAAGTATTTAGACATTTAGTTGTCCTAAGATCTGATGTACCTTTTGTACCTTTGACAGGTCGTAATTAGTTAAATGTTTTAAATCACAATTGGAGAAATACTTGAAAAAATTCTCTTGGTCACAGAAATGTCAAACAAGTTTCCAGGAAAGTAAAAATTTGCTTACTTCTGATGATGTTTTATCACATTTTGATCCTCAAAAACCTATTTATATTACCTGTGATTCAAGTGGTTATGGAGTAGGCGCTATTTTGAGTCATAAAATAAAGGGATGATAAACCTGATTTATTTGCATCAAGCACTTTATCTCCCGTGGAACAACTTTATTCAAATTTAGAAAGAGAAAGTTTAGCCATTATTTTCAGCTTAAAAAAAATCCATAAGTATATTTTTGGTCGAAAATTCATATTGGTTTCAGACTATCAACCATATAGTTCATATTTGGTAAAAATAAAAATATTCCAATAACTGCAGCAGCTCGTATTAGACGTGGGGCTATAACATTATCTGCATACAATTCTGATATTCAGTATAAAAAGGCCAGTCACATGTCAAACAAACGCTGATGGTTTATCGCGTCTACCTCTAAAATATCCGAGTCTTTTTTTTTCATTTAATTTAAGTTATGATGTCCCTTTGATTTCTAATAATATAGTATAGCTTCAGCTATCCAAAAAGATATAATTTTGTAAAAAGTGTTACATTTAACACTATATTTCTGAAGATAATTTAACACCTTACTTCAAAGGAAACTCGAACTTTCTGTAGAAAATGGTTCTTTGCTTGTGGGAAATAAAGTTGTATATCTGAAGCATTACGTACCTAATGATATTTTAAACGTTTTCCGTGATCAATATCTAGGTATTGTTAGGACAAAAATGCTTTATTATTTTTTGTAATATTTGTCAGGAAACGCAGAACCTTTCGAACAGTAGTCTATTACTTCCATAACCTAATGATTTTTAGAGAGCAAATATAGATTTTTTCGTAAACATAACTATAGTTTTTTAATTCTAGTGGATAATATGTCTAAACGGGAGGAAGTTAAATTAAATGAATTATGGTTCAAACGCAAAACTAACTACTAAATTTAAAACAGATTTTTCGGTTTTTGAGTTATTTATTGAAATTATATCTGATAACGGTCCGCCGTCAATTCTTCCGAATTTAACGATTTTTGTCAGGCAAATGGAATAAAACCCGTGAAAACGCCATCATGCCATCCACACAGCCATGAGATTGCCGAGATGGCTGCCTAAACGATGAAGAATGCATTAGAGAAGTCTCTTTTCCTTGAATGGGGAAGGAAGTTGGTGAAAATACTTTACTTAATTGATTGAAAAACTTTTTATTTACGTATAGAAATACGCCTTTTAGTGCTACTGGACTATCTCCAGCTGAAAGTTTATTTAAGATTCGTCCAAGGACTAGATTTGATTTGCTCAAACCTTGTTCTAATAAAGAAACTTATCTCTGACATTATCAAGAAAATAAAACTGTATTAGCTGAATGACCTTGTATTTGTACAAAAATTACAATCTAAATTCACGCAAATGGCGGCAGATGATATCCATGCGAATCCTTATGGTGAAGTGCCTATATCTAACTGTGAAAATATGTCCGGTCTTTACTTTAAGTACAATGAAAATATAAATCCTATGAGCTCAAATAATGTATCATATCCTGTTGCGACTAATTCCGAACCTTGTCAAGTAAAAAAAGGAGTAATCAACTGAACAAGAAGTAATTGATGCACCAGGGCAAGTGAGTTAAATGTCTAATAAAATTATACTTCAGAACCACGGCCTTATATAGAATACTGTAGTAACGCATCCTTGCTGCTACCCTCGCACTGAAAATAAAAAACGAGGGCACCGAAGCTCTCCTACCATCATTACGTTTCAGTGCGTTACCCACGATACAGTGATGTGCCTTGTGCTTAGTTAAGTGTTAAGATGCCGAATAAGCGAAAAATTAAGAAATGAAAGCGCAAGCTTTTAAAGATATTAGAAGTAGATTCATCATCTGACTTATCCTCGAATTCGTCATGTAAGCAGCATATTTATTTGTATACAAATAATTAAAAGGAAAAATAATTTAGGTAATATGTGGTCACGGGGCGTACCTAGATATTGATTTTTACTGGTACGCTCTGCGATTAGTCATTCGATTTTATGACATCGTCAAGAGCGACGACGGCAACGGACTCCATAAATTAGTCTAAGAAGTGTGGAGATTTAGAGTCCATTAGGAAACGTTATGATATAGTCATTAAAATTTGACGATTGTGTATGCAATTGTCAGAATTACTATTATGGCTACGATGACATAAATCGGGCAAAGGATGAGATTAACATCTGTGTACGCAGATGTTTTTTCAATGGGTAGAACTGTCTTGGCAGTTATCTACATTACGTCAGATGCCCAGAGATAAAAAATTTCCATAATACATCAAGCATCAAAAGTAGGATAACGCCTGTGTAGGCTTCCGGTCCTTTTTGTGCGAAACTGTCTTTGCAGTTATTTATGGTTGTTACTTAAAACTCATCTTTTTTTATGACTTTGAGAAACATATTTTTGGCAGCCTGCTTTGGTAATTTTCGGTCGTGTTTCTTGCAGTATCCTCATACGAAGAAGACGATCGCAGGAAAAAGTGTGATCCCAAAGAGGAAATGCCAACGAGATATTGTAGCAGCTAAAAGACGAAGCATTATTGTAGATTCGTCGTCGGAATCCAAAGACACAGACAAGGAACCTCATCTCAATGTCCAGAATAAAGATCAGGTGTAGACCCAGCTAAAACAAAATCTGCAGGGCCACCGGATCCGGATATCGTACTTCGTTGGTGAATTATATATCAGAGGGGTTTACTAAAGAAGAGCGGGAAGCTTGGTATAATTTAACCTTTCCCGAAAATTATCTCTTCTTAAATGCACCAAAGGTAAATCCAGAAATGGAAGTCACTCTAAACATTTTAGAGACAAAGTAGGATAATTTTTTGGCTACTATACAAAGATTGGAAGAGCGTTAGCTACTTGGGATATGCATTAGACAAGAGCATTAAAACAAGGAATGCGAGTGAAAATGACGAAATAACTCCTAAAATAGTTGAAGCTTCTAGAATGCTATACGAAATTCATTTCTCAATGTCAACGCATAGGAAACAACAGCTCTATCCATTTATCAAAGACCCACTAGCGCTGAAGGTTGCAAACGAGGCGAAAACGAACTCTTGGCTCTTTGGATCTGATTTCAATGAAAAATCAAAGGTAGCTCAATCATTTCAAAAAAACAGCGATAGATATAGGACTTAAAAATAAAATACAGTTTTTGGACGGACCTAGCAGTTCAGGTGTTTATTTAAACTACAAGCGCCAATATGCGAGGACTAAAATTAAGTTCCAGAGGGACAGGTTACAGACAGACCATACATCAGACGCAGCCCAGGAACAGGGTCTCATATCGAAGGGAACGGAGAGAATGGAAAAAAAATAAACAAGGTATCAACATACTTTGCAGGTAGAATAAGATTTTTCAAAAATAGGTGGTCTGAACTAACTCAAGACAAGACTATTTTAAATTGGGTTGAGGGATGTACAATTCCTTTCAGATCACTTCTAATCCTAAACAATCACATAGTCGGCTTTTAAACATACTTCAGAAAAGGACCTGCAAATTGTTAATAAATGCTTACATAAACCCAACTCTATTGGGGCAGCTTAAGAATGTAGAACTGAAAAAGGAGAATTTTTGTCTCCATATTTTTTAGTTCCAAAACCTAGCGGAGAATTCAGATTCGTCTTAAATTTAAAAATGCTTAACAAATTCGTTAAGACAGATCATTTTAAACTAGAAAACTTTAAAAACGTCAAAGATTTAATAACTAGAAATGTATATATGTGTACCGTTGATTTAAAGTACGCCTATTATGTCTTTCCTGTAAACAAATATAGCAGAAAGTATTTAAGATTTTATTTCAACGAAAAAATGTATAATTTAACGTGATTGTCTTTTGGATTATCAACTGCTCCTTATGTTTTTGTAAACTTTTTAAACCAGTTATGAATTTTTTTGAGATCTAAGGCGTTATTATCAGCGAATTACTTTGATGGTTTTTTATTAATTAGTAACTCCAAATTAGATTGTGTTAGAAATAGGTAAGGAAATCACTTGCACCACCTTTTTTTTATTGAAGTTAAAAATAACGATTTTTAATTAAAAACAAACCTAGCACCGGAAAGTTGTGTTTACAAAGCCCGGCTCCGGTAGTGTAGTCGTAGAGCGTCACCAGTTTTTCCCA
This sequence comes from Pissodes strobi, assembly GCA_016904865.1. Taxonomy (NCBI): domain Eukaryota; kingdom Metazoa; phylum Arthropoda; class Insecta; order Coleoptera; family Curculionidae; genus Pissodes; species Pissodes strobi. Next base: position 97,680 of record MU185050.1, read on the forward strand.
ACTAAACTAAAAAAGCTCCGCTGGTGTTGTACGGGGTTGCTAGGCACGCCTATCAAACAAAGAAACTCAATCCTTAACTTAACAAGAAAACACAATCTATAATTTAAAGAACAATCTATTTGCTACTAAGTCTTTTTTTCGAAACACAGCAACAATACTACAGTAAATCTTTTCGCTATTTAAACGCAAAGGATTGTCAAATAATTATTAAAGTAATTAATAATAGTGGTACAATATGGAGACCAATTCTGTTGTTAACACTCTATAGTGTATGCCTTACACCTAAACGCTCTAAACACTACAATCCGAAGTGATCACTTTGATTTTACCTAAGCTTATTACATATTCCATATATGGGCGCTAGTAGCTGCACCAAATATAAATGTAGCAATAATAGTAGATAGCCATAAATGGCCACAATAATTAAATCAATTTACCCGATAAATGAATAGAAAGAGAATAAAATTATTGAAAACTATCTTAAAACTCGGCTGTCAATGCTTGATTTATATTAAAAAAAAGGAAAATTAAGAGCGATTATATCAATAGGTCAGAAAAATAAATGAATAATGAAACTTGGCTCTTCTAAGGCACAATCAATAGTGCAGAATTCATTATAATTACTCACAAAAAATATAGATAATAATAAAGATAAATGCTTCGGTACGATACCCCGTTAGATCCGATTCGTCACACTCAGTAGTGGAGGTAAGAAGAACCTCTGGTGAAGGCGCCGGGCACCTGTAGGTACTGCTATCGCACTGTCCCCGAGGGTAGAACTAGCAGAGGACTCAGTGATAAAATTTGCTGTGGTGTAGTCCGAAGATAGGTTTGGCCCAGAGATAGGATTGGCCCGGAGGTAGGACCTTCGCTTTTGGACGGAGGGTGGCTAGAAAGTCGACGGTCTCGGTTTTGGTAAGATGAGCTCGAAAGCCTCTAGTGCAGTAGTCAAATCCCGATAAATCGGTCGTGTCAAAATACAAACATAAACCAACACAATAACCCCAAAGAAGGGTAATATAAAATTACAATACTAAATATTGAGTCACTATGACTACACTAAAGAACTCTATTCGTTTCAGTCAATTTGCCTTTCCACTACCACGAGATTAGAAAAAAAGAAACGTCGAATCAAGAAGAAAAAATTGTAAGGCCGAGAAATGCTTCACAATTTGATAGGAGGAATAATTCTAAGATAATAAACGACTTAATTCTCGTTTATTATAGTTGTAAAACAACGGACGGCCGGCGGGACCTACAATTAATGAGCTGAAATTAAAGTGTTCAAGAAATACTAGAAAATGTTCCCAAACGAAACGATAAACTTTTCAAAATCTAAATCCACAGCAGCGATTATGGGAAATAGCACATCCCTACTACCCAGTGCTGCCAACAGTACCAACCGAATATTGCGAACATTGAAGCAGGTCGCGTGGAAAGATAAATATAAATATCTGAAAACAGCCAGAGCCAAAGGTCCCAAAAAGTTTTATCAGAAGTTCTCAAAAGTTATGAAATATTTAAACCGAAAATAAAATATGAATTTGACGGATCTAATAAAGTTATTAAAAGCAGATTTTATAACACAATTCTTAAAATTATAGAACGGTTTGCTGGCCGGTAATGTAATATAAATTAAGCAAAGTTATACTAATATCATAATATCCTATTTCAGTGATTTGATCAAACCTAAGCGATCTGTGGTTGACTATTGACAGCAAATCGAATCAATAAATTTAGAATTAATTAACCGAAGAGTATTGACCTCTTTTCAATAATTCTCACCGCAAAATAAATTTTTTTTGCTAAATGCAGCATATGAAATGAAATTCAAAAATATTTTACACTGGCCAAATCGGAATGTTACACACTTGTAACTTAATATCGGCCTTGAGTTTTATGATAAATTCCGAGAAATCGATTGTTGTGCCTTCTCAGAAGTGTAAATTTTTAGGGTTTATAACAGATAGCTGTAATTTAGAAATAAGTTTACCTGGTGAAAAAGTAGCTATGTCTCTAAGTCATATAAACCATATTAGAAAATTAAATAAATTTAAAATTTGGGAATTCGCAAAATTAATTGGTTATTTAATTTCAATCTGTCCAGCTTTTACTTACGGCTGGCTTTATACGAAACTAGAATATCTAGAATATTTGAAAAATAGGGCACTACGAAGTACAGATTATAAAAATTTTAATATCTACGTATATTCCATGAAATGACTACGTGTTAACAATGTTCTCTTTTTAATAAACTCTTAGTCTCTAAACCTATTTACTTAAAGTCAAGTCCTAAATTACTTTTATCTCCTTCCAGAATGAGTCATCAGTCGTCCACTTTGGAGGAGGATTACCCTGGTTGCCGAGAAATTATCCGGGGAGCTTATGAACATAGAAAAATAAGCAGCGAGTGTGTACCCATTTTTATTTATAAATTCAGTCAGCAGTAATACACTTAAGCAATATAATTCTTCCTTTAGCAAATGGTGGAGATTTTGTTTAACAAGAAATGTTTTAACTTTTAAACCAACCTTACATGATGTGCTATTATTCCTAAATGCACAGTTTTTATCGAGAGCATCATAACAAAAATGAAACTGTCATCGTTCAGCACTTAATAGTATATTTCATTACCAGTCCAGAAACTAGGCTTTTCCGGGGAGCGCGCGACAGTTTCTGGTGTGAGGCGTAGCCGAACACCGGAAGTCGTGCAAGCACAGGAAAAGCTGTTTCTGGACGTGTAATGAACGATATTTTTCATAATACCTCTCTAAAATCAAGGCATAAACATAAAATTATTATAATTTTACCTATCCAAAATCAAGTCATAATACATTTTGTATTCAAATGACAGCAAACGTCAAACTTGCAGGACCAGCAAGACAGGTATTTTATCTAATATTCATCAAGCGTTGCTATGGAAATGTGTTTGTATGATTTGTTGTAATTGAATAGGCAACTAATTTTGAAGTATTTGTGACAAGTAATGTCAGAATAAATAAAATAACTTTACTTAAAATTAGACTATTGACGCTAAAATGTACTAGATTAATCTTGTAGACTGCATCGCTGTATAATTTTAACCCAATTTATTATACTTTATGCTTATTCTGTGACTAAATAACTGCAAATTTAGCACTGAAAATCAGGAAACGGGAAAACTTTTCCCGCTCCCCAATTAGGGACCGGGAAAATTTTTCCCGTGCCCGGACTGAAAAGACTTACTTTCTTTGCTCTACAGCGACGTCGAAAATGATAGTTTTCAGAGAGGTATTATGAAAAAGAATAACTGATATAGAGGATAAAAATAATTTAATTAAGAAATTTCTTAAAGGCATTTTTAGAATAAGGCCGAACTTTCTGAAATATAACTACATTTGGTAGTACTATAATACTTATCAAAATTGTTTCCACTAGAGTTTATAAACTTACAAAATCTTTCTCTAAAATTAATCACCTTAATGGCATTAATTACCTCTCATAGAGTTCAGATTTTCTCTGTCATAAAACTAACAAACATTAGCTTATCTAATGATTCTTACAATATTTTTATTGATGCTTTTCTCAAGACGTCTGCACATAATCGTCCTCCACCAATATTAGAAATTCCTCGTTTTCCACAACACCCAGAACTATATATTGATTGACACTACATTAAAGCAATATATTAAGGTAACAAAACAGTTAAAAGGCAATACAGAAGAACTGTTTATAACTTATAAGAAAACCACCATAAAGCCTCTTCGGCTTCGCAGACCTTATCTCATATCTCGCTTGATAAAATATGGGAAAGGCAAGGCATCGAAACATCAGTGTTCTCAAGCCATAGTACTAGACATGCGTCCACTTCAGCGGCTCTTCGAGGTGAGGCAGGTATTAAAACCATAAGAAAGGCGGCGGGATGGTCGCGCGACTCCAATACGTTTGCGCACTTTTATTGTAGACCTACTGGTAGGCAAATAAGGTAGTTTTTAAGAAACAAATAAAATAGATATATACGTACAGATACATTCATAATTTGTTTAGATATATAAATATTTTGGTATTCTAATATTCCTTTTAAAATAGTTAGTTGGTTTTTAATTGTATTATTTTTTTTGTATGTTCAGTTAAATAATACAATAAAACATGAATAGATCATGATATTTTGTGTTTTTCGCAAAAAAATAGCTACTACTTTAAACATCTACTGAGTGTTCTATATAAGGTCGTAGTTCTGAAGTATAATAGAAGATTAAAGGACTTACCTGTAAGGAAGTTCAATCTCTATTATACGAGGAACCACGACCTTATATAGAACAACCCTCCCATCACCCAGAATTGGTTTTTTGCTTTATTCCCATACCCTTAGAAATTTTTATGCGTTGAGCACTCCAACGTAATGATGGTACGAGGGTCCTTTGGGAGAGCTTGGGTGCTCTCGTCTTTTATTTTCAGTGGGTGGGTAGCAGCAAGAATGCGTTACTACAAGTGTTCTTGTATAATAGAGATTGAACTTCCTTACAGGTAAGTCCTTTAATCTGCTATAATATATCCTAAGAATGTTAACATTTTAAGTAATGCTGGTACAACCAAAACTTTCCATTTAGTTTCTAGGTCAGGTAGAGCTATAAAACCACTTCATAAATTAAATTTGCAAGTTTAGGTAGGAAGGCAAATGTTAGATACTGTAACGTTGTAATTGTACTTGAATATTATATCGCAATTTTATCTGTCTATCCGTTAAATTGTGGTATCAAGTATCACAAAATTACTATTCCGAGTTGATTTCAGTACTCCGACCCGCTTAACAGCAGGCGCCTTCGAAGATGCGCATGAAAATAGGATGATTCGAGCGAAGTGAAAATTAACTGGTCTTCTCGTTTGGATTTCTGTCCATGAAGGTGCCTAATAGCGATTAAGTTTTCAACTGCTGGTTGATGATTGCAAGATAGCATTTTTTGTTAATATTACAAAGCGTAGTAACGCGTATCTTTTGTTAGAGTACCGGCTATGCTGTTGTGAAACATCGTGTGCAGAGCGGTGTGATAACCCTTTTATTTTAAAAGATAGGTCCGACTCGTGTGCTTCTAAGTAACAGGATTATAAAAAATGCCATTTTTCACCAGTGTCTTTCTAAGGGACCATTGACCATTTGCTAGGAGCCCAGCCGTCTTCTCCGCTTGGACCAGACAGAGAGTTTACTGTCACCTGGTTATCCCGATTGATACCTTACCTAGGTCTTCCAATTACCTAGGACAATACACATCGTCAGTCTGGTAGGATAAATTTCAATTAATAATAAATCAGCACGGCACATATGTTGATTTATCGTGCTACTACCATTAATTTTTCAAGTGAAAAACTAAATACAGATAATCTACCGAGAAGCACCTACTGGAAATATTATTTCCAAAGATACTGAGTTTTAGTTCGCTGAATTTTTATAGTGATTTTAATAAGAGACAGTCCTCTAATATACCGTAATTTTTTACCGTCTCCTGTCTTGGTATTATCTAATATAATTAGGGCGGTTTTGCCATTTGCATTAAGTTAATAATATCTATCTGTAAAACTGATGGCAGAAATTTAATTTAACTTATTTAAACCTTATTATTGAACGTTTCGCCTTGATATCGGTCAATTGAGCTCAATTTTCCTTATTTAGAGCGGCTATATTTATTTCTATATATTTATTCAGTAAATCCCTTTTAGTTTAGCATTTTGAAGACATTTTAGAAGTCTTCTATATTCCAGCTGCCAAGGGAATAAGCTAAGCGTTGTTGTTATTGTTACATATTTAAGCAATAGTAACTGGGTAATATTAAAATATTCTTTTAAGGGCAAATCCCCTTTTTAAATGGTATCGAGGTAGTTTATTAATATTTTTATATAGTAATTAGTAATGTTAATTTATTGATCAGAGACTTGCTAAAGTACCATAACTACTGCTACTTTTTGATTTGAAGTTTAATCACAGTGAGTACCAGGTCTAAATCGTTTAATTATTACTTGATTGTTGTAATTTCTAGTGTTAAAGAGTCAAAATGAAAATTAATTAATATAGCAATTGATAAATTGTAATTTAAACATAAATTACCACTTGTGGAGTATATAGGTCAGCTTAGGTGATATTCCAAAAATTCTTTTAGCATAATATTAACCATCAGTAATCAGAAAATCTTCTAAATTTTAAGAAAGTAGGTTGTACTGCTCAAGTAGTATTTTTTTATAAACAGGTTGTTTGTATTCCTGGTGTTTATTTTGGTACCTCTATTATTCTAATTATTTTATGCTTTATCACAGGGAATTTTTTCAAAATTTTAATATCCGATTTTCAGACATAGAATTTCAAAAAAATTTCGTATTGGTAAAATTTAGTGGCTCCCGCTCTAACTGCCATAAACGTCAACCCACGCCTTTAAAAAAAATAAAATCATCAAAGACTGAGTGAGTTAGGCATATGGACCATCTGAAAGCACAATTGGCGAATATGGTTGGTTATAATAATTACCTCAGTGTACACCAGGGTTACCAGTAACCCTAATATGTATGTAATAAATGGAGTCGGCTATAACTTGACACTTGTCGGGGTGATGTCAACTGTCGTGTCAAGCAACGTTTAGTTCCTAAGAATTCTGCAATTTTCTGCATAATATAAGTTATTGGCAATCAAGAAGTTGTAGTCATTTCATTTTTAAAGGTAAATACATAATACCACTAAAAGATACTACCTGAGAATACTCTTGGAAAATAAACACTTTTTTAAAAAATATCTAGAATTGAATCTCATTATAGTCAATCAGAAAACAGATGTAAAAAATTGTTAAACCTGAACTCGCTCTTGCACGCCTTCATAAGGATTATGGTCACTCATATTCTGATAATTCAGTAAAATATGAAATGTACCAAAAAAATTGTATTAAACACATTAACTAATCATTTGCCTGCCCATCCCAGAAAAGATATAATATGCGCCTTCGGCACCATCTATATTGCAGACCTCAATTCAGCCAGGGCGCGCAACAATGAAAATTAGATACAATCTCTAAAAAGAACTTCATCTCCGCTGATTTCAGGTCTTTTGAAATCTATTGGAACAGAGAAAAAGAAGAGCATGATAGGGGTGAATTAATTATTTGTTTAGAATTCGAAAACAACTTACCTTTGAGCGTAATTAATGTTGGTGATGAGTGCTATTAGATGCAACTATGGTACTATAACTCTGGAATTAATAACGTGGTAACTAATCAGGCTACGATGATTTACTGAAACCTAGTTCTTTCGCACTGATTGAAACTAAGAGATTAAAAAGCGAAATAATGCATATTTTGGACTACTACATAAATCTTATTCAAAGTACAAGAGTTAAAAATCCATTTGAAATAATATTTACGGGACACCTCTTTTGATTAGAATTGGCTATTTTCAAGATAATTTTGAGACATTTAAAAGTGGATAAATACAAAAGAATTTATGCAGACAAAATAAAACCCTACTACTGAGAAACCTAAACTAAAACATACTAACTGGGGTTCTTTTTTAAATTTTTACCCCGTATAAGGCAGGATGTCAAGCATTTACTGCAAATCTTATTCCAATGGGTGCCTACAATAAGTTTTTAAAACTCAAACCAGAGAAGCTCAAAAACATTCAATTTCTAATGCGATTTATCAAAAATGAGAAAATTCTAAAATTTTATGAAGTGTTGCATGACGGAACTGAAGAAGGAATAGTAGGAGAAGTAACAGAAGAATCAGATGCTGAGCAATACTAATAATGCGTTTTTGAATGGGTGTCTTTTATTTTCTTTGTATGTTCTCATTAATAAATTGAAACAGTTCAAAAATATTGTTAATTTGCATTTTCCTCGTTAACAGTTGCTCTCGGAATGGGGGGTCAATTGCTGACCAAATGGTAGTTTCTTGTGTATCACTTTCATATTTTAAAATGTTGTGCGTAAATGTTTTGAGTTAGAAGAGACCATTTGTGATTCTGATGATAAAGCTTCGAAAAGAGATTTTATTGATTCCGATGTACAGAGCTCCGATGAATCTGACGGCGATTTAGTGGAAGAAATGAAGATAACAACAGTGGAGAGATCTGTAAATAGAGGTAAGTTTGGGTTAGTTTCGGTTTGTATAGCTGTACTTGGAAGGCCTCGTTTACTTTCTTGTTCGCTGTTAGTAAAAATACAGTATGTGGTTATAACTTCTAACTAGGGTTTCATCGAGTCGAGAAATCTCATCTCGAAGGGAATTTCTCGTCTCGCCTCGATCATCGAGACAAGAAATCAATATAATCTCGTATCGATGTATTTCTCGAAAATAGTTTCTCGACCTCGATGCGAGACTCTCGAAAACAAACGCTGAATGTTATTGAAAGACATTAGGTATGTAAATATGATAAACTGGACCCCAAAAATAAAAAATCTCTAAATATTTGGCCTGATAATAATCATGATTTAAAAGATTATCATATTTCATCGGAAGATTGGGAGCTAGATAGCCGAATTTTTAATTAGTTAAGAGTTTTTAGAATGATCAGAAATTCATTTCAAGGCAAAAAATATTGCACATAAACTGGAAACTTGGGCTTATGAGCTAGATAATCCAAAAGGCAGAAGTGCAATCGAGGAACGAAATATGCAAGTTCTTCAAGCGACAAGGAATAAAATTGCTAAACACTATTTAAAAAACAATTGGATATATTTCGTTGCATTAATATTGGATCCACGATATAAAACCGAGAGTTTCAAGAGATTTAATGAAACAAACGATATCTATATTGTAAAAAGTGTATAAAGAAATGTATGAATATTTCTTCCAATAACGACATTAATTTTTCAATATCGCGCTCAAAATAATGATGATGATGAAAAACATTTTAATTTGCAAAGTATATTCGAAAAATAGTTGACAGAGCAACGAAGAGCAAAACTAGAGAAAAAAAATTACGAATATTGTTTGAGTAAGAGAGCTGAAGGCTGAAGGTAGTGAAAATATACTACAGTGGTGGAGAAAAAAGGAGGCATTATATCTGAATTTATCGTTTTTCTTTTAGCATTCAGGCTACACCTGTACCTGCAGAGATACTTTTCTTCAAAAGCAACGTTAACAATAAGAAAAGAACGACGACGATTAACCGGGGAATCGGCTAAATCTTTATTCTGTTCAAATTCCTGCATCTCTAACAAAGATATATGTATGATGCATTTGTGACATTTAATAACTTTTAAAAACTATAATTAAGAATATAAAAAAAATATTTTTATTTTTATCTTTTAAACTTCGTTTTTTTTTGCTTTTTGTATTATGCATAGTAAAATAGGTTTAAAAGAAACGTTTTATTTATGTTTTGTTAGTTTCTACATACGCACCTGCTGAGATATTTTTTTTTCAAATAGCAATGTTAATGATAAGAAAAGAACGAAGCCGATTAACCGGGGCATCGGCTCAATCTTTATTTTGTTTAAATTCCTGGGTCTGTAACAAAGACATATGTATGATGCATTTGTGACATTTATTAGCTTTTAAAAATAATAATTAAGAATATAAAAAATCACTTTTAATTTTTACCTTTTAAACTTCTTTTTGTGTTATGAATAGTAAGATGGGTTTAAAGAAAAGTTTTATTTATGTTTTGTTAATTTTGTAGCGTTTAAAGTGAAATAAAAGCTGCTTACGTACTTGTTTTATATTGGTTTTACTAACCTATTATAAGCTGTTAGTTTTAGCGTCTACATTCTGACTGTTTTTGTATTTAAAAACCTAAATGAAAACATTTACTATTAACTTAACTAACATGCAACATTTTCCTTTTTCTTTGTAAAAGTGCGCTTTATCAAAGTGAATTAAACAAAAGAATGATATAAAGTAAACATTTTTACATTTTTAAATAGTAAAATAATTCACACGACAAAATTTGATTAAGTTGTCAAGTCGGTTGGAGAAAAACATTTTTCCTATGGAGAACAAGAAATCTCGAAAAAATTTCTCGGTCTCGAAAAGTCTCGAAAGATTTTTCTCGATTTTGTCTCGAGAATAAAACTGCAGTCTTGTCTCAATCGCGTCTTGAAGTCAAGACGAGACGATACGAGAAATCTGGAATTTCGAGAATCTCGTGAAAGCCTACTTCTAACTGCTTCTTTTTCCAGCGATTGTACAGAATGAACAAGAGTCTTGAAACATCGTATATGTTTCAAGAAACAGTAGCGACGAATCAGGAAAAGCCAGTGATTTTACAGAAGTCGAGGCTGAAAACGGGGAAAATGAAAATAACGATTAGTTGTTCAAATATGTTGAAGTGCTTCATGATTATATTTTTTCGCTTTTTCAGAAAATATTAAAAGACGTCGTCCAAGGCCAAAAGCAATTGTAAAACAAACTAATGCTGGCTCCATCGGGTGGTCCATGAAAATCAAATTCAACAACACAAAGGAGGGACATTGCTGCGAATATAATGAGAGAAAACCCTGAACTAAAAGATAGAGTCAATCCTTCTACTGCTTTGGAGTCGTTCGAGCTGTTTTTTGATGATAGCAATATTAAATTTATACTGAGATGCCCAAATCATTTACTCCTATTCTGATTGATAAATTTTTTTATTAGCATTAGGTTTATCGAGTCTTTTTTTTTTATGGCAGTGGCACACACACTAAAGGTAGATCCTATGACGCTCGACGAGCGGTGTGTGCGCGAAGATGTTGATTGACACGGTTCTTGAATATTTGTAGGTTGTAATTAGTGGGAAACAGATGTCCTGGAAGTGAGTTCCACAGTGATGCAGTGCGCCAGACAAAGGAGTTCTGGTAAAGCGATGTTCTAGGTGTTTCTAGTTGTACGACGAACTGGTGCGCTCCTGCCGTCTGTCGGGACTGCCTGACAGGAGTTGCCAGGGGCGGGATTATGTGGGCCAAATCCTGGGAACATCTGCCGTGAAAGTATCTGTAAAACAGAGACATCTCGGCCACATGTCTACGATGTTCCAGACTATCCAGATTCCGGGTCAACTCCGGATCGCCGACGAGACGCACAGCCCTCTTCTGAATGGAATCCAGCAGCTTTAGGGTATGCTTTGGTGCGGCACCCCAGATATGTGAGCAATATTCTAAGCACGGTCTTATTTGCGCTTTGTACAGCAAGAGCAACTGCTGCGGTGTATAGAGTTTTTTGTTGCGAAATAGCGCACCAAGCTTCTGGGAGGCTGATTTTGCGATGTTAGCAACATGGTCATGCCATGACATATTGCTGTTGACCGAGACACCCAGCAGCCCGATTGACGAGGATGAAGGAATGGTCGATCCTGCCATAATGATGTCAGGGCCCGCTGTATTGGCCCTCTTAGTAAACGTTGCTGCTTGGGTCTTTGCTGCATTGAACTGGACCAAATTTCGGTCGCCCCAAGTTTGAACTTTCTCCAGGTCTTGTGTGAGTCTAGTACCTCCCACATGAACCTAATAATTTTGAAAATTTATAGTTTTTGAGAAAACATATTGTAGTAAGGGGGCTAACCAAAAGAAGTATAGCGAGAATGACGGACAAGTTTAAAGGATCCTATAGTTCAAGTCGGAAATAATAGTCAGTGACTCATTTTTAGTTTTAAGGCGCGCCTCGAGGGGTAAGGGAAGAGAGAAGGAAATTCCAGCGGCGGATACAATTGCTTTGTAAATTAATATGTTATAATAACTATATAATGGAATAGTAATAAGTAAACTTAGGCAAATATCCACATAAAAAAATAAAGTTTATGCATATAAATATGCATGATTTTAGTCTAAAATATGCAAAAAAACGTATATTTAAAATTATTCCTAAATTTAGTAATAAGCAACAAAATTGTACTACAAACAAATAGTAAAATATTCATTAAGGCTAGGAAAAATGAGTCATGGATGATAAGGGGTTTTTCTTATCATAAAATACCATATTGAAAGTTGCATCGAAAGTTTACATCAAACATCAATAAAACTTTAAGTTTACTACTCGTTATCGGAGGTTTGATCAGAATTTGATTCAGAATCATTACTATCACCACTTTCGGAACCAAAATTGATAATAAGAGGTTCAACTCCAACTTCGACCGTAGTATCCAAATCCCACATTTTTTGTTGAATTGAAAATGATGAATAAAAGCGCAAAAATGCGATTTGCGTTGAAATTCATTTAGTTTCCAAAAGCAGAGTTTAAAAATGTAAAAATACAAACACAGGAGTGTTTATAATATAGTTATATAATTAAAGAAATGCATTTTTAGCAATAATATTAAACATTATCATAATTAAAGCAAAAATAAATAAAAAAATTAAACGAGTCTGCTAGTACTCGAGACTAATGTGTAAACATATCCTATAACGACATCGGTTGTAAAAAAATGACAGTTGCAAGTTATGTTCCCAAGCGGTAACCCATCCAAGTACTAATCACGCCCGACGTTGCTTAACTTCAGTGATCGAACGAGAACTGGCATTTTAAACGGCATTATAAGATCCTTTACACAAATAGTGCACTATATAAAAATCGGCCTTTCCTATTGGTCGATCCGCATTGCTCTCCGCTCGCTTCGCTCGCTACGGGGGCTCAAGGAAAGGAAACTAACCAGGTGCTAACCCAAACTAACCCAAGACATACCCAAAATCAAGGAAAAAACTGTTTAGAAACATAATCTTAAAAAGAATAATAAAAAAAAGCAACGGGGTTTGAACCCGGGCCGTCCAGGTGAGACCCAGTTGTCTAAACATCTACACCAAGAGACCTCTTGACAGAAATCGTTTGCATCACGAAGACATATTGAAATACGCGATGGATCGACCAATAGGAGAGGTCGATTTTTACATAGTGCACTATTTGTGTAAAGGATCTTAAAAAGCTTTTCAACGTGCTATGGTCCTTACCTGTACATTTTAGCATGTTCATAGAATAAAAACAAAAACATTCGCATTTATAATATTAATTAGGATTCTTTAATAATACGTACTGGCAGCTTCGGAGCGGATTAATTCACTGCACAAATTCGACACGAAAATCTAATGCCACCAGGAATAACATCAACATATGAACACAGCATATTTACCTTATAATCTTGGGTAGACATCTTTTGATTTGGAACAATCAATAACCAGCTTTTTCAAATTTTACTGCTTTAAACGTCTGGGCATCTGAATAATACTTTTGACAGTTCGTATAATTTAAAATAATAATATGCTTTTTTATCGTCTAAAATCCGTTTGAAACGATTTTAAATGGCAAAATTGTATATATGTAGTACTGTCCTAGCGGCTAGAATCTGTTTACACATTTACTTTCCATTTGCCGAGATTTACCCTCATACCGCCGCGTAAGATGTTTACACATCAAAAACTCAAGGACATTCAAGATCAAATTACCTCAATGTCATTCAAGGTAAAAGACACCACAAAACAGTCCCAAGGACCTTCAAGGTCATACATGCTTGGAGCAATCCCAAGGTCATATGCACGACCTTCAACAAAAACTCAAGGACATTCAAGGTAAAATGTCAAGGACATTCAAGGTGAAATTAGGCCAATGTCGTTCAAGGTTGAATACACTTAAGACCAAGTAGGCGGGGTTTATCTCAAAGTCACCGGAGGGGGGTGAGGGGGCAAAAAATTGGAGGGGAGAATTGAGGCCGTCTAAAGCACTCTATTGTGGATTAATTCACTGCATACTTTCGACACGAAAATCTACAAAGCTTGTTCTTTTACCAGCTACTCATCTTGGGCCGACATCCTTTGATTTGGGAAAGCCAATAACCAAATTTTGCAAATTTTAGAAGAGGGCTATGACTCAATATTGTTTTAAGCGTCTGGACATCTGAATAATACTTTTGACAGTTCGTTTAATTTAACATAATAATATGCTTTTTTATCATCTAAAATCCGTTTAAAAACGATTTTAAATGACACAATTGTATAAAAATCACAAAATTCGGACTTTTTTAGGACGATAGCCGTGGCTTCGAACGAATTTGTCGTGGATTTTGAAGCGAAAATTCATTTTAAATTCAACCGTCCATTAAAAAAAACAAACTTATAGAAGGAAAATTATAGAAGAGGGCCATGACTGAATATTGTTTGAAAAGTCTGGGCATCTGAATAATACCTTTGACGGTTCGTTTAATTTAAGATATGCTTTTATATCGTCTAAAGTCCGTTTAAAACCGATTTAAAAGGCCGAATTGTATAAAAATCCTTCACTGGCTTATAATGTCACAATCGGTTTACACATTTTCGCCCCATTTGCCGAGATTTACCCTCATACCGCCGCCTAAGATGTTCACATATCAAAAATGTGCAGATATGAAAACCGAAAAAATTACCGTTCACTTTTAGATAGGAAAATCTATTAATATAATATAATTATAGTCAAAAGCGATCTTATCGTGCGGGTCCAAAGGTCACAATTTTCAGTAAAAACTTCATTTGTGGCAGATTCTGCGTGTAAAATCTGTCAAAGTAATGACATTTAATGAAAAATAATAATAAATAATAAATAAATAAATAAATAAATAATAAATAAAAATGTGACCTTTGGACCCGCACGATGAGACCGCTTTTGACTATAGCCATAACGTTACTGTAATATTTACTGTAATATTTTTAACCTGTTCTGATTCTGTTTAGCCCGTTTTGGCTATTTCTAGTCACTTTTGGTTAGTCGTTCAAACAACTTTCCGTTAGTTCCAACTTATTGATGTGTAAACATCTTACGCGGCAGTATGAGGGCAAATCTCGGCAAATGGGACGAAAATGTGTAAACCGATTCTAGCCGCTAGGGCGGTATTATATACAATTTGCCATTTAAAATAATATTAAATGGATTTTAGATGATAAAAAAGCATATTTTAAATTAAACGAAGAGTCAAAATTATTATTTATTAATCATTATATTCGCAGTGTATTTGGATCCATAGCACAGCTTATTTTTAATGAACGGTTGAATTTAAAATGAATTTTCGCTTCAAAATCCACGACAAATTCGTCAGAAGCCACGGCTATCGTCCTAAAAAGTCCGAATTTTCGGGTTTTTATATAATTTTGTCATTTAAAATCGTTTTTAAACGGATTTTAGATAATAAAAGAGTATATTATTATTTTAAATTAAACGAACTGTCAAAAGTATTATTCAGATGCCCAGACGTTTAAAACAATATTGAGTCATAGCCCTCTTCTAAAATTTGCAAAATTTGGTTATTGACTTTCCCAAATCTAAGGATGTCGGCCCACGATTACTAGGTAAATAAGCTGTGTCCATATATTGATGTTATTCCTGATGGCATTAGATTATCGTGTCGAATTTGTGCAGTGAATTAATCCACTCCGAAGCTGCCAGTAAGTATTATAAAATAATCCTAACTAATATTACAGATGCGAATATGTTTGTTTGTTTGTTTCTTAAGCTTTCACGCATAAACTGTTCCGATCATTATGAAATTTTATACAAATATTTTCAAGAGTATAGTAAAGAACATAGGACACTTTTAGCTTTTATCCGAGGATTCGTTCGCGTTGATTTTTTATTATTTTAAACTTGGTTATTAAACCTAATTTTTATTATATGACGAAGGTAAAACGCAACAATGGCCATAGAATGTTAAAAATGCCAGTTCTCGTCCGATCACGAAGTTAAGCAACGTCGGGCGGGGTTAGTACTTGGATGGGTGACCGCTCGGGAACACAACGTGCTGCTGTCGTTTTTTACAACCGATGTCGTTAGATGATATGTTTACACATCAGTGTCTCGACTACTACCAGACTCGCTCAATTTTTTTTTAGTCATTTGAACTGACTCCGATACGTTATAATTAAATTTAATCTTTTTGGTTAGTTTTGGTTAGCTGCAAAAATTCGGTTCGTTTTGATTAGTTTTAACTTACTTTAATTTTTGCAATCTATTCCGATACGATTTAGCCCGTTTTGGTGCTTTTGGTTACTTGTGATTAGTTTTGGTTAGTCATTCAATCAGCTTTCGGTTAGCTTTAGTTAGTTTTAAATTATATTAGTAATTTGAACCGGTTCCGATACGTTATTGTTAATTTTAGTTAGTCGGCAAAATTCGGTTAATTCAAGTTCGTTTCACCTTATAAGCTTAATATTTTTAATCTGTTCTGATATGTTTTAGCCCATTTTGGTGCTTTTGGTTACTTTTGGTTAGCCGTTCACTTTCGGCTAATTTCAGTTAGTTTATTTTATTTTAGTTATTTGAACCGGGTCCAAAACGTTATAACCAATTTTAGTGTTTTTGGTTAGTCACCAAAATACGGTTAATTTGAATTAGTTTCATATTACTTCAATATTTTTAATGTTTTCAATACGTTTTAGCCCGTTTTGGTGCTTTTAGTTACTTTTGGTTAGCTTTGGTTGGTTATTCAATCAATTTTCGGTAACTTTCAGTAAGTTCCAATTTATTTGAGCCATTTGAACCGGTTCCGATACGTTAAAACAATTTAAACGTTTTTGGTTAATAATGTGGGTCATCGCAAAAATTCGGTTAATTTGTGTTAGTTAATTATTTTATTCTTAATTTGTTCCGATACGTCTTAGGCCATTTTGGTTACTCTTGATTAGTTTTGGTTCAACATCTTTTGGTTAAGTTTAGTTAGTTTTAATTTATTTTAGTTATTTGAACCGGATTCGATACGTCATATCCACTTTTGATGTTTTTGGCTAACTTTAGTTAGTCGCCAAAATTCGGTTAATTGTTAGTTTGAACTTGTTTTAGCCTCTTTTGATGCCTTTGGTTACTTTTGGTCCATTTTGGTTAGGCGTTCAATCAACTTTCGGTTAATTTCAGTTAATTTTAATTTATTTGGACCAGTTCCGTTACACTATAACCGAGACTATAACCAATTTTAGGGTTTTTGGTTAGTCACCAAAATTCGGTTAATTTAAGTTAGTTTTAACTTAGTTCAATATTTTAAATCTATTTCGATGCGTTTTAACCCGTTTTGATGCTTTTAGTTACCTACTATTGGTTAGTCGTTCAGTCAAGTCTCAGTAAAGTTCAGTTAGTTTTAATATATCTTAGCCATTTGAACCGGTTCCGGTACGTTATAAGCAATTTTAATGGTTTGGTTAGTTTTAGTTAGTCGCCAAAATTCGGTTAATTTGGGTTAATTTTCACTTACTTCAATATTTTTAATCTATTTCTATATGTTTTACCCGTTTTGGGGCTCTTAGTTACTTTTGGTTAGTTTTGATTAGACATTCAATCACCTTTCGATATCATAAGCGATTATAATGCTTTTGGTTAGTTTTGGTTAGTCACCTAAATTCGGTTAATTTGGGTAAGTTTTAACTTACTTCAATCTTTTTAATCTATTTCGATATGTGTTAGCCCGTTTTGGTGCTTTTAGTTATTTTTGGATATTTTCAATCGTTTTTCGGTTACTTCCAATTAGTTCCAATTTATTTTAGTAATTTGAACCGGTTCCGAGACGTTACAAGCAATTTTAATATTTTTGGTTAGCTTTGGTTAGTCACTAAAATTCGGTTAATTTGGGTTAGTTTTAACTTACGTCAATATTTTAAATCTATTTCGATACGTTTTAGCCCGTTTTGGTGTTTTTCGTTAGTTTTGGATAGTCGTTCAATACACTTTCGGTTAGTTTCAGTTAGTTTCAATTAATTTTAGTAATTAGAACTGATTCCGATACGTTACAATCAATTTAAGTTTAAATAAACAAGCTAACACGATCTCCCACGGGTACGACGTCATGAATGTGGCAAATGTAGCATGCATTTAGGCCCTATTTAGGAAAACAGAAACATTTTCAATGTTAAAACAAAACAATAACCTAAACCCGCAAGCGCGACTATGCAACAGATCTCTCACAGGGCACATGCTCGTTTACTGTTGCAACGTTGCGACCTCCGCCCGACGGTCGTAAAATATCAGTAGATTTACGACCGTCGATCGCGAACCTCTGTTAAAGTGCAGCTGCTTCAAATGCTCCGCGTAACGCGCGTATACGGGCCACACTGAATTTGGCAGCGGTGCACGTTTTGTGCCGGAACTCTGTGTCCGCATTTAGAATAAGCGGCATTTTGCGAGCATTTCATACCAGATTTATTGTTAAATATTAAATATTACTTTAAGCTGCTCACGTTGGTCTGTTTTCGAACGAGTGACTGACGTCACTGACTATTATTTCCGTCTCAAGGTATAGTTTATTTAATTAGTAATGTTTCGACGCATATTCCTGTACTTATCAAATCTTGAAAGTACAATCACGGAGTAAGTTTTGTTTTGACACATGACTTAAAAATCCCTTTTTCCATGTAATTTTTGTATACGTATATATACAGGGTAGTCCAGCGAAAAGAAAACGAGCTAGTTTAAGGATATTTGTCATAAAGTTCGTAACAATTTGTGGGCGACGTTAATTTCATTTTTCACGGGGAAATTATTTGCCGCAAATTGTCCCTCCCATTCTATAATCTCCAAGCGAGGGTGAGGCTCACCTCTAAAATTTTATTAAGATGAAGCTCAATATTTAAAGACGGTTTCATTTATTGGTTCCTGGGAAATTACCCCTTAGACTTAAAAACTGGACGCTTAGCTGTAATATTAAAAAAAAATTAATAAAAACTCTAATCAATCGTTAAAAAATATGTATGCCTTCTGCTGTAAATATGTATTTTTTTTATAGGAATCAGAGAGATTACATTTGATAAGTGAATATTTTAAACCTTGTTCAGATAGTTCGTGGTGATATTGGCTAAGAGTTTCTTATTATTTGTGCCTTTGTATTTCGCTATGGCGATGCTTGTGATTTTCATTTAATAATACCTAGTTTAGTTAACTGCCGAATGAGTTAGTAACGAGCAGCACATATGCTAACAGGACAGTTATATACTGACAAGTACGTGAGTAGAAAGTGCGCGTTATAATTAGAGACAAAATTTCGAGAAACAGGATATGTGCTGAACAAAATGAGAAATGATCGGAATGCAACAGTGAAAAGAGAAATGAAGCCATTGAAGTAGCGGCTCAAGGTTAGTATGGGCTAGTCTCGTAACTTTCATCCTCATAAACCCATACTGTATAAGAATTAAATGAAGATAACAGATGCTCCTCTAAACTCATTAGGAAAATGATAATTGACAATCCGAATTTTCTCTTTATACTTACTTTTCTGATGAATGAATATTTTACCTCAATGGCTAAGGCATTCGTCCCAATTGCCCAACATCAGATGACCCAGTATGCCGAAATGTGCAATGTGTGAGCCGACCATCGCGTTGGTACTTTATTTCTATTTATCAATTTCACTGGAAAAATAAATTTAGATACTTTGGAAAATTTCCACTCATACTAATATAAGAAAAATAATTAAAAATGATAAACACATGATGACAATTAGCTCACATCGAAATTGTGGCAGTATCTGGACGAGACATTTTCCGGTCAAGGGATTGAGAGTGTCCCTCACGGTAGCCGGATTTATCCCTGTTGGGAAACTAATCCATCTAAAAAATTAATTGTTGAAATTACGATCCATTTAAACCGAGCCAATAGAACATGATTTCAAACACACCCATATTATTCCCATTTTGATCATTGCCGATCAAGATACCAATTCCGATCCAGTAAAACAAAAATAAGAAAAGCTGTTTCTAAAAGGAAAAATTCTTATATTTTCTGTATAATCCGCTTTTTGGTGTCTTTTCTAATATGTTCTCTATTTCAAAATAGTGAATTTTAAATGCATTAAAAAAAAATCAACAAATATCCAAAGAACATAACATATGTTCTATCACTTGTCAATCTTGACATTCCAATTTCATTTTTAAATCCGACCTTATCGCTAACTAATCATTATTAGTCGCATTCCGCTAATTGCTAATGTAGTCCCGAAAATTAGGAGACTGACTTGAAATTTGAAATGTCAAATCCTATCAAAATTTCAATTTAAATATTGTATATCCTGGCTTCAAGTGGATGTAATTGCATGCAATCGGTTAGGTCGCTTAAAGTCACATTGTATAGGTAGTCATTGTTTAATTTCTAACAAGTCCATAATTAAAATAGGTTATATCATGGTACATTGGAGTCATAATTGGGGCAACAAAAGTTTCTCTGAGGTCGACATACACGCTATCGTTTCCGTTGCTATAAACACGAATAGAGAGCATTATGTTAAGCATTAAGGTTTATTCTCGACCTCTGTATACATTGTATAAATCTCAGGTTTGTAATTCTCTCGAGGCAACAGACAGCATCTGAAGTAATTTCTAAAATGGTAGTAAATCAGCACGACTCGCATTGTGTTTTTGATTCGAGTCGTAAAATTGTTCCTAACAAAACTAAAATGCGAACAGTTTTACGATACACCAATATCCTTTTTATAGACATTAAAGCATCATTTTTATCTCGGACTGCTCTGATTTATACAACTTCACATCGCTTTTTAGCCGCCGAAATGGCAAATTTATATTAGCTGATATGAAACTGAAATATTTCTGGTGTTCAATCATTTTGCGATCATCTTTTAGTGAAAAAAGTAGGACTGCTAAATTTGAAAATAATGCTTACTAAACTATAGGTAAGCTTAAATTTTGTGATATATATGGTATCAAGTAATCTTTCGCAGATTTTCGCTTTGCGCAGTGTAATTAAAAAAAATAGTATTGACGTAATTCTTAGATATTTAATATTGTTTGCTTACTATATCTAATGTATGAAGTGGCATCTAAATTCTGAGAATTTCACAGTTTTTTACGGTATTTGACGGTACAAAGTACAAAGTTTACAGAATATGTAGGTAGCTGCGGCACGCATGTGATCTCAATGCATCATAGTTCCGACAGTGAGTGAGGCAACTTATATTTATTCTGTAAATTTTGGTAGTAAATAAGACTGAGCGATCTACGCATATACCGCTCAAACCTGTCCATCTCCGAATCATTAAGTCAAATACGCCATTTTTGAGAATTCTGCTTTAATACACGATAACTATAAAAAAAATTAATTCATTTCGATAAAATTTTGTGGGCACATTTCTAGCGCCGAAAAAGTCGCGAAGGTCGAAAAAACAGTTCGATAGGGAAGTTGTAAAAGAAAAACTCTCTAATATTTATCTGGTTCGAAAACTTCGAGAAAATTAATTTTCGAGAAGAAATGTAAAAACATCCGTCAAAAAAATTAAGGATTTAATTTTTCTAGAAAAATATATTTTTTTATAGAAAAGGTTCACTTGGCGAGAATCTAGGCAAAAAACCGTACATCTTGTCAGTCCCTGTAATTGAAGACCATAATGCAAAAAGGTGTAATTTTTTATAGTTTTGAGATAAATCGAGTTAAACAGCTATAAACAGTTGAAAATCGGTACTTTGACTACTTTTCACCTTGGTAGCAAGAAGACCATTAGAGATGGGATAAAATGAATTCCACATTCCTTAACTTTTCAAGAGCTATCTGATGGTGCTAACTGACGGTACCTATCGAGGTACCCATGGTACCACCTGCCAATTACTACCGTCAGATAGCTCTTGAAAAGTTAAGATAGGAATGTGAAATCAATTTTACTCTATCTCTAATGGTCTTCTTGCTACCAAGCTGAAAATTAGTCAAAGTACCGATTTTCAATTGTTTATAGCTGTGAAACTACTAGCTCTATAGGTATAACATCATACATCAAATATGCTTAGAATTTTAGGCAGAATCCAAAAATGTAATAAAATATTGGGTGTGTCATTTAAAAAAGTGTAACTTTCTTTGACCATTCTGTATATACAAAAGTGACGATTAAAACAATACAAAAAAAATAAAGATCATTTTACTAGGAATAACTTTTGCATTTTTTTTAATGAGCCTCTATGTAGCTCTTGGCCACATCCCAAGATTTACAATCTCCATGTCTTTTGATGATCACTAGATATCCACTATGGTTAACCAAATGCGTTATGGATAACTGCATAAAAAATGAATGTATTACTGTTTAAAATTTGGCAATTTAGAATCTCAACCACAACTACGGCATTTGGTATTGGGCCCATTTTGCTGATTTCAATAAGTATGTAGTAGGTTGCTTTGTACAGAATCAGAATTTATTTCCTATAATGTTTATAATATTAATGCTTACTTACTAGCTTACATCTATCAACAACAGAGCTTCTACGTACTAGTAAGCACATGCTCGTTGGGTTACCCTACACAGTAGGGGACCGACTTATACTAATAAGTCAACAACAATCCGGGCTTGCTTTGTACAATGACCACCTTTACACGTAAGGAAAACTTATTGTCTATTATTATAGAGGTTATAATATGTGAGTGTCAGATTCGGTTAAATGTGTGTGTGCGTATATATATTATATGTTACACCCCATTTTTGAATCCCAACCATATTAAATGGTTGTTTTTTTTTTCTTCTTTATAATGTACCCTCGGCTGTAGAATACACAATTTTTGGTCCCATAAAGGTAAGTTGTAACTGGAGCCTACTGTATATTTTTGATAAAATTGATCCATACTTGATTTGTTACTAATTATGTTAGTGCCGTTTTTTAAGTACCATTACGAGAATTGTTACCCTGTTATACTCAATGTCATCAATCAATGGACGTGTTGGCTAGCTTTTTTCATATTTACAACAGTAACCGATTACTAGAGTAATCTACAATAAGAAAATTAGGTATTGTAAAAACACAAATTTTATTAATTATACGACCATGCTCTATTAATGAACTATTCGATTTCATCGAATTGTGAGATTTTTGGTTTTTTGAGTTCATACCCTTGCGATATATGTATTTTAATACGTGTTTAATAATTTAGTAACATGTCAGTGACATTTAAAAACAATTGCAATTGCAATTGCTTTCAAATGACATTTCGTGTTATATTTTATAATTATTGCGTTTGAAGTTTTTTCATTTAAAAGTGAACGAGTCTGATTAATTACAATGTGAGTTATGAGAAATAACATTAAGTGCCACAGACACCTCAGAAGTCAAAAGAAGCATATAGAAAGGAATACAAGATTTTTTTAAATTGGTGTTCCCATAACAACATTGAAATTGTCACTGAAAATGTAATGATTGCTTATTTTGAGATAATGGGCAAAACTAAAAAAAGTTCGACAATATGGAGAAGATATTCAATACCATGAACGATGCTAAATATTGAACAAAACACCGATATATCGAAATTTAATAAACTTATTATATTATTGAAAAGATTATTGAACCCGAAAAGAGAATCTTACATTCAATTCAATGACATGCAGTGGCGTGCAGTGCCATTTAGGAGAGGGTAGGCAACATAATAGAAAATGATACAGAAGGAATAAGCCCACTGCAGGCGCCGCCGTAGGTAGAATTTTTTTTCAGGTGCCACACCCAAAAACGTCCATTTTGAGGCTCCAAAAAATGTAAGCATAAAGCCTTTTCAATTCGAGTTTTGCTAAAACTATGCAAAGAAAACGCGTTGTAAATGGTTAGTGTACTGGCCTTGTTTTTCTGAGACATTTGACTCATTATTTACATCAATATACCCACGTTTACTCTACAATTTCCTTCTTCGCCAAAGAGTAAGCATAGCCAACAATATATTTTAATTTAATGACGACACCTGCAGAGCCACTAATAATTGTCACGGATTTTTTTATTAAAATATCGAGGTTTCCTTTCTAACCAACAAAACTAACCCACAAAGAAAACAACAACCCCTTATATAGTTACTAAACTAATTAACCTTTCAAAACTATAACTAAAAGCGCAGGGCGTCAAATCCCAATCTCACACAAGAATAGGGCACATGGAAAAGGGAACCTGAGATTATTCTTATTTATGGCTGGCCAATGCCGGTGTTGCATTATCGGGTTTCAGTTTCTTGCAAAAAAATGCATGGCGTTATTAATACCCAGATATCGAAATATTAATAAATTTAGGGATTCCCCATGTACTGTAATTTTAAACATTATTAAATAATAAAGCTTTCTTAACCAAACCCTGTAATGATGTAACCGGTAATTGCTTTCAAACCAATTACTAAAGCGCAAAAAAACAATAACAATATGATCCTTGGTAAAAAAGAATGTCTATCAAATCAAAATATTAATTAAAGAGAGCACATTTTGGCAACAGCACTTATCGTTGCGTCGCCGCGTCGGTCGGCCCGGACCATCTTCGCATGCTTTGTCTCTTTTCTTTTTATATAATGTTTCATTTGGCTGTCTTTTTTCAAGCACTGCTTTTTGCTTCCATAGTAAATCCAGTATTGACGGTATAAGTGCATGCCTTCGGTTTGTTATGGAATGCTTTTTTGCGGTTGCCGTCGGAGAATATTATTCCGTTTATTCCGTTTAATATAGGCAGCGTAATATGAGTGGTAGACTGTGGTGTTTTTCTATAATATAATTAATATTTTAATTGGCGCTTAAGATAAGCTTTTTAAATTTGGATTATACTTATTAGTAAAATTATAATTAATATTATCGGGATTAAAATTAAATGGGAAAATGTAAAAATTGTCAAAACATCAGGGTAGGCAATGCATTTGTGTTTTCATTGTGTGCACGCCACTGATGACATTCATCGATTTATTACTGAAGCATTAGACGAGAAGTATCTTGCAATAAA